>PQWD01004261.1:0-29381 GCA_019425675.1 Leucinodes orbonalis
TTTGTTCATAGAATGACATTCTCTAATATTATGAAAGTATTATGATTACTTGGGGGGCATTGCGTGCCTCCAGATAGAATGATAACGATATCTTCATAGGACGATAATTTATTTTTGGATAGATCCTTTATAAAAAATGTAATTAATATTTATTTTTATCATGGGCTTTATAACCATTCGAACAACTGTTGGTTTTTGTTACTATGTGTATATGATGATAGACATACGTATAATATTGTATTATCGAATAAACACAAATCCTTTCTACTGCAAGAATCAAATACGACAAAATTTCATTTATTCCTTGTTGGCGCAGATGGCCGTTGGAGCTTCACCGGCAGCTAAGACTTCAGACAAACCTATGATTTATTATGCATTAGTGAACGGGTCGGTCAGTGCGCTCACCTGGTGGTAAGTGATACACCTGACCATGCGATCGACATTGAAGGGGACCAACAACTGATGACAGTTATTATTCTCCATTAACGCTGTATGCGCCCGCACCCGAGACAACAGTATAGGTCTCTTTTTACTCGGTAATTTTAATAGCTCCTACCCGAAACACAAAAGTGATAACACTTCCCTTTTACGAGACGATATTGGCACTGCTGTAGTACCTGCTTAGATGACTCAGTACCGAGTCTACCACCTAGTATATGTATGTCCATTTAATGGCATTAGAAAACTACCGCAATCAAAATCAACATCAAGTTTTCTATTGGATTGAATTTAGAAACAAAACCAACTGTAATATTGACTTGGAAACAAGCTAGCTAACTAAAAGCTAACTCGCCTAGAACAGTGTTGCCATAATTATTACCAATCTAGAGATATTGTTGTACTAACATTCATCTGGAAGTGAAATGCGTTCCGTTCAATTCATTTACTGCTACAATTATGCGTGTATGTAGGACCAGTGCTAAATCTACAACCATAAGCACGTGATATGGCTCTGATCCAAAAAGTAAAAAGTGTACCTTCAATAATGGTATCCCATAGGACACTACCTCAGGGCGAAGTTGTAAAAAGTGAATGCTGATTGTACAACTCGCCGTATCCAGAGTAAACTAACGTTACGTTGTAGATGCAAAATTATTTTTAAAATTATTGTCTATGTGAATTCCGTGCAGTTTTCGCGGGGTCGCTTTGAGGAGTACAATTCGCAACTGTGTCAAGGGTGTGGGTGTTGATGACGTCATCTTGGCTTTATGAAAGGAATGGCTTCGCGAATGATTTCTAGCGTTCCATGCATTTGAGCTTGTTATATTAGTGAAAGTTTACAACTTGAACGCTTGTTTAAGTAATAAATATTTATAAATGCCTTGGTAAATATTTATTTATTACCTGTAACAAAAACTCTAAGAACAAAGTCACGTAAGAATACAAGGTGACATAATTCCAAAGATAAGATTTCCAAAGCAGAAATATTTAGCTAACAGGAAAAGATTTAAAATAACAGCGCATTTCATTAAAAGCGGATACTCAAGAACTTTTATGCAATAAGGTACGTAGGTCCTTTTATTTATTTAATTACTATGACCTCGGAGCAACAAACTCTTCTCGAATGCCTTCGAATTGTGATATTTCTGATAGCAAATGTTCATGTGCAACTTTTCACGTACGTTGTTGTACTTTGCAGCAGAGTGCACCACGAGCAGTTGCGGTTAGCTTTCGTTCCAAAAGGTGCATACTCTGATCTCTTTCACCTTTTTACGTAGTCAACCTATTGGTGTGAAGTGATTGAATAGTCACTCCTTAAGTGTTTATTCAAACGTGATTGAAGCAGGCAGGCAAAATTGGATTGTTCAAAATATTTTCAATCTAGTACGCTAGAAAGACTTTCAAATTGTTTTATTGTATAAATTTGATTTGAATATCAATATTTCTAATTATTACAATATTTAAACTTAAATATAAAAGAAAACATATTTAATAGCCTGTGCTACAATTCAATCCGAAAGTTATCTAGAAAACAGGCCGCGCGAGGGCACAGTGCGCATACAAAATTATTATCCCTTAGTTATTTATGCATCGTGGGCCATCATCTCAATAGCGAGCCAGAGTTATGTCTAACCTAAAATAATATTTTGTGTAAATGTTTGAATATAAACAAATGGCGTTGAACCGGTTCAGTTTACCGTCACAATATGTCGTAACTTCGCTGTGGCAAGCCGTTTGCGGTTGTTTAAACGCTAAAATGAGTTATTATAAGGGTTTCATATTCAATTTGTGTACGATTGTGATGAAATACCGCTTACCTTTGGATGTGCTCTTCTAGGAAAGGCCACTTTGGGGTCAATCTGAAATGAGAAGAAATAAATGTTAGATTGGTTGTAAATGTCAAAATATACTTTTTTATGAATGAAATTATAATATTGCTGGTTTATTATTATCTTTTTTTTTTAAACGTACTCTACGAGAAAATATTATATGTTTCAAGATGTGTATATTATTCGTCTTATATTAATCAGAAATTAATGTTAAAATATTAATGTAACCCATTCTATTAATTATATTCTTATTAAATACTGCGACTATTAACTGTATTAATATTTATCAAGCGGCTCATTTTGTATCAGAATAAATTATTCCCTTTTTTTTTCAACATTGATTGTTTTTGCAAAGTCTTATTTTAGGAAAATTTTACTATAACAATACACAAAACGATACGAACAAACCTCGTAATTATAATATACAGTAAAGTTTTTTAATATAATTATCATATTTTTCAAATTCATTTTGATTGAGTTTATTCACTTCTAGTGCTCCAAAATATGTACTTATAATATTGTAAATTTTATTATAAACTTTAAATAATTAAATTTATAGCTTTGACTTAGAATCATGCAGCCATTTTAGCTAATTCAAGTGCTCATACTCTGCTCTAAAAATCGCTCGGACGACCCGTGCCCCACACTAATCATGGACCGCACGTCCGCCAGAGAAACGGCTCCGATAAATTCGCATCGCCTGTGCGGCTGCGATGTCCAGTCCTAAAATCCCAGCTGCAAAAAACCATCTGACTGAAAATCCTACGTCACTCGATTTCGCCTCCCGTCTTTTTCATGTAACCGAGCACCACTATTTCATACGTGGCACTGTTTAAGCCCACAGATTTTCTCCCGGCAGCAGGCGGCCAGGTCTTTTTGTTTGTTTCAGTACGCGGTGACCACTATAAACGCAAAATATAAACCCAAAGAAGCTACCTTTGACATTTAAAGGTAAAACGTTACCGCGTTGGACGTTTGTCGATTTCACCATTTTAGTCGTGTTTTCATTTTTAATCGCTTCGTGGATGTTTTCAGCGTTTTGTTTGCTCGTGTCTGAGCAGTTTAAATTTATTTTAAGCTGCTATATTAACATGTCAAATAGGGTAAAGTGCCTTCAACATTTTGTCATTAAGAGTATCTTTGCAAACACTTATGACACTAATAAGATGGTTGTAGTTATATATTTTTTAATTCAAAAAATTTGAATTTTAAATTTTTTTTATAATATTGGATGGTAAGTAATGTGTTTTAATTTATAAATAAATCGTTATATATCTCTCCTATAACAAAATAACCTTTAGATATTTAATAATAAATGGTTTAAATAAAAAATATACTCAAATAGAAGTTTTATTTTTTACTACCAACCCCACGAATAATTACTTTGTGCCTTTCACTAGAAACGGACTCGTAATTTTAAAGATCCTTTTTCAGGTTAAAAAAGTCTGTAACGAATTTTCCAAAAGTTCTTTTCATATAAAACACAACACAATAGATGCGGGAGTCGTAGGCATCCACGTCGCGTAATTACGAAGCAAAAGCGTGAGAGAATAATTTAAAAGATTTTGCCCAAGAGGACTGCATTATTACAATATCAGGAAAACGGCTTTACAGCGTCATTCATACATTCTTAATTATTTAATTATCTTCTGAGTGCGCCACGGAATACCGCGGCTGCAGAAAATCCGGCATAATTTGATTAAATTGGATTTTCTATGACGTCGGAATTCATTTTTCCGTTAAAGTGATGATGATATAATTAGATGCTTTGTTCATGAATCATGAAACCAAAATGAGAAAATTTATAGATTGTTAGAAAGGAAAGCTTTTAACCAGCTCACACAAGCAATTTTGTAAATGTTGTAAAATGACCACGAAAGTATACAGAGCAAGCAGAAAAATCATAAAACCCCCAGATGGTGGCGCTAAAGCGATTAAGCGGGCCGATGATAAATTTTAACGAGTTATTTTAATGGAGGCGATCGCAGTCAGTGGCTGGTACACAGCCTGCGTCGATAGAAAAATAAAACGAAACTCGCCAAAATTCTGTTTAAATACGTGAGTCCTTGTTTTTTTTATTGCCGAATGTTTCGTAAAGTTTAATGATAATGACTTTTACAAAAAGTCTTTCTAACTTAAGCCGAATTTATTTGGATTTATAGTTCACTCACCTTTGTACTCTGTGTATATTTTTTATATTACTCGATGATATGTTTCAAAGCTTTCTTAGCTTTTCTTGAAGTAGCAACAGTAGTACAATTTCTAATTTGATTTCAGTAAAGAAAAGGATTGACCCAGTATAACAAACACTCCTGCGCAAAAATGACAACAAAATATCGATACCAATGTGACATTTTGATATGGAGCCATTTGTGTGATTACAATCGACGCAGTGGCGCACCCTCCTTAGGCGAGTTCAACCTCCCCCTTCCTACAACTTCCCCTTACGATAAAGATTGACATCACTGCTTTTAAATTTCAAATTATCCTAAGTCAAATACTACCAGCCAATCAAAAATGTGCTCCATGACTAATGCTATAAGAGCGCTATTCTTTTAATGTTACCGCGAATTTTAGCGTGTCATCGCAAGAAAAGATTGGAGGCGAAAGCACATTAGTGGGATATCACTATTGGTTGAAAAGAGCATGTTCGCTTTATGTATTCGACACGACGACATCGACGTAAAGTCGATTATGTTAAATTTTAGATTAAGCAAACAGTCAATATCGGTGTCTCGTGCAGTTGTGGGACACGCCTTCTAGGCCGTGACTTATGACGGCAGTTGCGAGTTCATAGTAAAACCTTATAAACTTTAATATGTAAGCAGCAGTAGCATTGTTGCAAATGATGTGTGACAACCAAATACCTACATCTATGTCTAAAACCAAATAAGAAAGCAATTAGCCTCGCAATTCAGCGTGGCAACGTGACCAGCCTCTTGGGCACCTTTCCACATGATGGCGACCTCAATCAGATATTCTATTTATAGGGAGTATTCCCTATGAATAAAATATCTTTTTGTATTTATTAACGTTTCTAGGCTTTTGTACATATGTATATATTTGAATTATTTTTGTTTATCTTGTAAGTGTTTTTTTTTATTGTTGTTCATTCATAAATTTTATAACATAATAAATGAATAAGAAAACTTCAAACCGTCCTTTTAGAGAAAATATGCCAATGTATTTCGATGATAAAACTTAAAACAAATTTCCAATACTCAGTTGGCAGGCTTGCATATTGCTGATATTCAGATAGAAAAACTAAAACTATTACAAACTAATATGGTAAATGGAAAAGTTGGGCTTTTTATGTGCAACAAACGCACGAGTCTGATGAAAAGTGCGGGGCGTATCGATTTTATTTAAATTAAGTTTTGTTTGTAATAACTTTGCACATTTTCAGAGGTTGTATTCGAAAATAGCTTAATATTATAAAGAGCTTTCGCCTGAGGATTTAAAAACACATGTTCATTATCTGAATCCGGATTGGTAGTCGGCCACGTATATCAAACACTTTGTAGTCCAACATGTTACATTCATTACAAAAGCGTCTTGCAAGTTTTGGCATGACACGATAGAATCGACGCAGCAATTTCGCTGTACGAGAATGTTTCTCCACACTGAATACCCCCTCGTAATTAAATTTGTACATGCAATTTTGATTACCGTGAACGCTGCTAAAATGCCAATAAGCAGCAAACGTCACGCGTCGAGTTCAGTTGAGGACAAGAAAGTTTAATGACGTGCACTCAGTGCAAGCGGTAACTAAATTTATTTACGTGTAGACGAAACGTAAGTGTCGCCGGGCGTTAAGTGGGGACCGCATCATTTGCTGTTCACTCAGCAACGCGCTCTCTAACTCCTCCTAATTGGAACAAATTTGGCTGCAGGTGCAATACTCGAGTTGGCTCAAGATTAGGGCGAGCTATTGCGAGCATATTCCGGCCCGTTCCCCTTGAAATATTCGATGTGCAACGCGCGACTGCGGCCGCCGCTCGCGCCATCACCCGTGCGCTCCACTAACTTGAATTAAATTAAGAACAATATTTACCCGCGCTGCTGAGATAAATGATATTGCACACTTACGCTAGAGTTAATGTTAAGTGACGACTTATGTGCCCACATTCTCAGCATACACCACAGCGCGACGGCGACAGCTATAGACGCGACTATTGAACAGAAAGGGACAATAGAAAATAGCCGCGTACCTACACAAGAAAGACTTAACGAGGTGCACTTGGCGCAGATAAAATAATAGCCTGACTTTGTTTCGAGGCATTTTTAATTGACGGGGTTTTAAAGAGAAAAATGCAAACAAGATGCGACACTATTGGGAAACACTTGACACAGTTTGTTGGTTGTACAGATTGCTTTAATGCTCGGCGAGTCAAGCAGTAATGAAAACCGCAAGGGAGGTTCGACAAGCGTCATTACTGTGCCACGCATAAATATGCAAGGCAGGTAACGCACATTTTCATGCGACGTCGCAAGAATTTTATCGCTCGTTTAATTCTGTGAGAAAAAAAATGGGTTTCTCTTCGGGTGTAACATGATATAGGTGGCCGCGTGGGAACCGCCACGCTGCCCTCCTTTGAGGCCTCGAGCCACCTAAGTGCAGCCGAAATATATATTATCCACTTAGTCAGATATTGCTTTCTCTTAAATACCAGTGCTAGTGGCAAAATCTTGTACGACTTGTGACGTCATCCATTAGAACCCTTATTCGTGTGGCTCATAAGTTTTGTGTAGGTAGAGGCGCACCTATTAACGTGTGTTTTATTCATAGCTCTTTTCCTTCAGTGTGAGTTACACGTCCGCTACTATTGCCCGGGACCTTAACGACATAGTTCTCTCTTCTTAATGCCCTTGTTAATNCAATTCAGCGTGGCAACGTGACCAGCCTCTTGGGCACCTTTCCACATGATGGCGACCTCAATCAGATATTCTATTTATAGGGAGTATTCCCTATGAATAAAATATCTTTTTGTATTTATTAACGTTTCTAGGCTTTTTGTACATATGTATATATTTGAATTATTTTTGTTTATCTTGTAAGTGTTTTTTTTTTATTGTTGTTCATTCATAAATTTTATAACATAATAAATGAATAAGAAAACTTCAAACCGTCCTTTTAGAGAAAATGCCATGCAATGATTCGATGATAAAACTTAAAACAAAATCCAATACTCAGTTGGCAGGCTTGCATATTGCTGATATTCAGATAGAAAAACTAAAACTATTACAAACTAATATGGTAAATGGAAAAGTTGGGCTTTTTATGTGCAACAAACGCACGAGTCTGATGAAAAGTGCGGGGCGTATCGATTTTATTTAAATTAAGTTTTGTTTGTAATAACTTTGCACATTTTCAGAGGTTGTATTCGAAAATAGCTTAATATTATAAAGAGCTTTCGCTGAGGATTTAAAAACACATGTTCGTTATCTGAATCCGGATTGGTAGTCGGCCACGTATATCAAACACTTTGTAGTCCAACATGTTACATTCATTACAAAAGCGTCTTGCAAGTTTTGGCATGACACGATAGAATCGACGCAGCAATTTCGCTGTACGAGAATGTTCCTCCACGCTGAATACCCTCGTAATTAAATTTGTACATGCAATTTTGATTACCGTGAACGCTGCTAAAATGCCAATAAGCAGCAACGTCACGCGTCGAGTTCAGTTGAGGACAAGAAAGTTTAATGACGTGCACTCAGTGCAAGCGGTAACTAAATTTATTTACGTGTAGACGAAACGTAAGTGTCGCCGGGCGTTAAGTGGGGACCGCATCATTTGCTGTTCACTCAGCAACGCGCTCTCTAACTCCTCCTAATTGGAACAATTTGGCTGCAGGTGCAATATCGAGTGGCTCAAGATTAGGCGAGCTATTGCGAGCATATTCCGCGCACCGTCCCCTATGACCCGCAAATATCCTTGAATATCGATGTGCCAGACGCGCGACTCGCGGCCGCCGCTCGCGCCATCACCCACGTGCGCTCCCATAACTTGAATTAAATTAAGAACATATTTACCCGCGCTGCTGAGATAAATGATATTGCACACTTAGCTAGAGTTAATGTTATGACGACTTATGTGCCACATTCTCAGCATACACCACAGCGCGACGGCGACAGCTATACGCGACTATTGAACAGAAAGGACATAGAAAATAGCCGCGTACCTACACAAGAAAGACTTAACGAGGTGCACTTGGCGCAGATAAAATAATAGCCTGACTTTGTTTCGAGGCATTTTTAATTGACGGGGTTTTAAAGAGAAAAATGCAAACAAGATCGACACTATTGGGAACACTTGACACAGTTTTTGTTGTACAGATTGCTTTAATGCTCGGCGAGTCAAGCAGTAATGAAAACCGCAAGGGAGGTTCGACAAGCGTCATTACTGTGCCACGCATAAATATGCAAGGCAGGTAACGCACATTTTCATGCGACGTCGCAAGAATTTTATCGCTCGTTTAATTCTGTGAGAAAAAAATGGGTTTCTCTTCGGGTGTAACATGATATAGGTGCCGCGTGGGAACCGCCACGCTGCCCTCCTTTGAGGCCTCGAGCCACCTAAGTGCAGCCGAAATATATAATTATCCACTTAGTCAGATATGCTTTCTCTTAAATACCAGTGCTAGTGGCAAAATCTTGTACGACTTGTGACGTCATCCATTAGAACCTTTTCGTGTGGCTCATAAGTTTTGTGTAGGTAGAGGCGCACCTATCGTAAGTGTGTTTTCATAGCTCTTTTCCTTCAGTGTGAGTTACACGTCCGCTACTATGCCGTACCTTGGGACCCTAACGACATAGTTCTCTCTTCTTATGCCCTTGTTAATTTCGGTAAATTTGTTTAAGTGTACGCGCTTGTTTATTTACTTGGTGTTTTAGGACAACTGTTGCTGTGCTCGCGATTTATCTTTGAGCCGGCAAAATTTAGTCTGGCGTACTACAGTGTTGTTTACTCAAATGCTTTTATTGACTCATTTGTTTTTTAGAGACTATAATAACTAAAATTTGTACACAACTCGCCATAGATATTAATTCAAAATTTTTATTCAGTACCTGGTTTTTTATATTTTTATTACGACTGGGGATTTCTTTTAAATAAAATACTTGTGTTAGGTATCCCGATTTAAATCTTTAAAATACTCATTGTTATCTCTAAAAGCATGCAATCCATCTGGATTATACAATAAATATTAAACACCAAAACCTCAATGTAACGATTATACTTTGTCCTATCCTAAGTTTTCGCGATTTGTACCCATAAATTCAAAATCAGACGGATTAGATAGATAAACAATAACTTATTGTAAATAATTGTTTAATATAGACTCTACGTTACCTATCGAGTTTACTAGAACTTATTTAAAATACCTATGTACTGAGAGAAAACTAAACATGTTCGTGACGAAACAAACACTATACTTATTTTAGTATGGTTTTCTCCATTATTTCAAAACAACAAACTTTTTTGATGTTCGGAATTAAACCACTTTTGCGGAATAAATCTTGTGTTTACGAAAACCAATACTGGATATATTTTTTTGGCTATCCATTATAGTCTAAGTCTCAAACTGTACAGTATAAAATATATATCTTTCAAGTAGCTTAACCCAAGCTGCTGGATTTTCGGGCAGTTAACAATTGACAGGAAAGATTAGGCTAGGTGCAAAGTTTAAGCTTATCTAGCGATTCAGGATGGCACAAAAGCCGGGGTGCAGCATTAGCACAATGTAGCCGGTGGTCTCGTTAGGCGAAGATTACGCACTGTCCGAGTTCTGCCCGAAAGCTGATTCAATGGCTCCATCATATCTAGATAGGAAAGTCATTGGACTTGTATTGAAATATTCTGGTGACGACTTTGGGAAGACTAGTTTTAGTTTAAGGTTAAAATTATTTTACCGAAATTGTGAGTTGAGCCTGTGTTGATAATTATTATTTTTTACACAAACATACAAATCAGATTCATACATTGAAATATATCAACCTTATAGGTTTTTATATTTAGATGTAACTGTTTCGTCCTCATTTAATGACAGACAACTGTCACAGCAAACCAGATGTCATATATTTTAGATGTTTTTAATTTAATCTTACGAAATCTCGTGTCTGAAGCACTTGTTGGTTGTGTAGGTAATGGTTCAGACGTCGGCTACTACATCATGGGTTCCGGGTTCGATGCGGTCAGTACAAACATTTGTGTACGTGGTCTGTTTGTATTAGTCTGGGTATATCTATGGGTAATAATACGTATGTATTTACAAATAAAAGTATATAAGTATATTTACAAGTTGTTTAGAGCACATAATATTACAGGCTGATGCTTAGTTTGGGGCTTAATTGTGCTGTGTGTATGTCAGTGGATATTTCATATTACTACGGGCATCTGGTTCTGGTATCTGAAGACCGATAGCATGACACAAAGCACAGTGTCAAAGTACTTTCATAAAATAAGGTGATTCAGACTGCAATGTTTTCACCAAACAAAGATTTACCGAATGAAGTGGCGGTCAGTATATTTGCATTCCTTGTGGGATTCGAGCCTAAGATCCTTGGACAAAATATCAATCTGCAATCGACTGTAAACCATTAAACTACTTCAGCAGTGAGAGAGAAAGAAGTAGTAAGTCAAACAATAAACTACATATACTAGATATAAAAATAGACATAACTTTAAAAAATCAAAATCATACATTAATTATATGAATCTTAGTAAAAAAAAAAACATTATCAAAAACCACTTCAAGCACCCCTTACTTTTTATTTTAATATAATCTGTAATGGTAGTCATTCATGTGTTACAGCCAAATCTATTGTCGGTATAAGACAATCAACCAACGATATCGGCTGATTACTCAAAGGCCCATCCAGCAAACACACCGTAGAACAGACATTCGGGCCAGGTATTTGCAGTTAAAACAGTCTCAGGTAGCTTTGTGCACTCTGCGCATGTCACTTCAGTTCTGTATTATTTATTAACTCCAACGAGCTTCCGATGTTACTTTATTCCATTGTGGAACTGCAACTACCCTGGTTCCTGATGTCCGAGGCAAGTTTGAACTGACACGACTGGGAAACTTTTCGTGCATAGAATGAATGGCTGTCAGCCAAACGTAAACATGCAGATATTTTAGTGTATTATTAAGTCTGGATTGCGGACGTGGTCCGGCTTACGTCAGGGAATTTGGAGATATTTAAATTTTGAGCGTACCGCGCCAGCGATACCTCGAACTTTTAAGTTATGCTGAATAATGTTTTAAATACATTTTCCATGCACGAACTACACATTTCATTAATTGTATTTTTTTTAAGTAATTCCAAAACGGCAAATTTTATGCAAACTTGTAAGTTTCAAAATTGTATTTTTTTTTCTAAAAATCAGCACACACGTTAAGATATCGTATTAAAGAAGTCATAATTCACATTAGTAACATTATTATATATTATCTAAATAATATTATAACTTTGAAATAGCCGTCGTTCTGAATTCAGTTAAGCCATAATATACCCCCAGTAACTGGCAATGTTATTCAGGATCCCGCCAAAGAACAGGACTGTATATTAAGCATTCCTGTCCCCAATCTCTAAGAGCCGCCACGAGCTCACTCCAACTTATTATTTCGGCTCACCTCTCCGTGTTTTTCTACCTACGCCTCTAAACTTATACATATGTAACATATTTAATCCTTTTATTAAATTCCTCCGGCTCTTGTCTTGCAAAATATTCAATTTATTTTTTGCCCCTTGTGAGGCTTTTTTGGTAAATTACTAGCTACTGTAATTTAATTTACACACCTTTTACTGTACGTAAATGTGTACGCTTCAACATGTAAAATATATTGCTTAAATATTAAATGAAGTGTGTTAAGAGAAAAGTCTTTGATCAGTGTTTGTTCCCTATGGCCTAGTCTTAAATTTCAGGCTATCTAAATAGGTTTAGAGTCATACAGCGAGAGGTCTTTGGTTAAAGTATATCTACGTGGGTTAGATCACAAATTAAGTAATTCATAGAACTGAGGTCACGGATCTAACTTACCGTGAAACGGGGCTGAAATGGCAATGAGTGGGGCATCTAATGCAAAGAAATCATGGCCGCTGGAGCAAACATCTGGTATTTTAACAGATGAAGTCTCCAATAAGAATGTTATCAAGACTCGAGGCTACTGTATCGAACTCGTTAAATTGATCTTAACATTGGTGTGATAATCAGTACTCTGTAAATAGAAGATTTTGTGAAACGTCGAAATCGATAAGCACGAAAATCCAACCACATTTAAATTATAAAAATCGTCTTCTCTACATTTTAATTAATCTATTTGAAGTATTTTTATATACTCGTCCAATTGGCGTTCTCTCATTCAATGTTTTCTAGTCTTATTACGAACATACTTTCAACACAAGCAAACAACAAGTATCCAATCAACATTCAGAGCCAACAGTCGTATAATAACGGTTGCTCCTTTATGCCGCCCGACAATTTTTATCTCCTGATAAAAGCACGTCCCGCACACTGTACATCATTAATGACCTCGTTATAACGTTAATTGTTGCCACAATCGGGCAGAGGCGTGACATTAAAACGACATCAAAAATGCATGTACACTATTTAAAGATTCCCATTTCGCGGCGTTTGGTGCGCCCGATTTACGAAAGCGACCAGCCATGCGCCCGTTAAAGCAGATTACAACAGAAAAAAACACTCTAGGCGTTATGAGTTAATTTTGGAAGAATAACGCGAGCTCGGTTAACGTTTGCCTTTATTTGGCGTTCCGGCCGCTCGGACTGTTTAAATGGGTAATCCACTGAAAAACATGTTGGCATTATGTAGTGGTAACACTAATGTGTTTGCTCATGCCTGAATGTAATCGTGCAGCGATAAAAATCACTTAGTAGCCAGTGTGGCTGCTTAAGACGTTACCCTGACCGCTAACTATGCCGGTTAAGACCGCTGTTTACATCGGACAAGAGTCATAATTTGAGATGAGATTTTTATGCGAATTTTTCGCTTCATGTGGGCAACAAATGGCTCGTAATTAGAAAAGGTATCTTTGTTACATATATCTTTAGAAAAACCATGCACCGTACTGATTTCCATTCATATCCTTTTTTTTTAAATAAACAAAATATTTCATGATGTGTGACATGAAAAGTTTAGCGAATATTACAGGATATTCATATCAAACATAACCTTAATCCAAAATACATTTGTAAGAAACCTGTGCATTCAGAATGCGGCTGTCCTAAGCGTGTTTACAAGTTATGCAATCATTCAAATGGCATACTACGGCAAATTTATGCTTGCGCACGGTAACACACTTCGATTGCCGCATTGGAAAGCATTTTATTTACGTGGACGACGGCGAGCAAAGCGCTGTATTCGGGGAAAATCGGTCTATCAATTGATAGTGAGGTAAAATTTTACACTAGACTAGCACTACCAATTGGTTTGCTCACTTAGGAGTTTTGGTATCGTTTGTGATAAAATCTTTTATTGAAAATGGCTTCGGACTTTGACAGGTCGGATTAGCGTCAATTTAGCCAGATGGGGGTTTTGATTTAAATTGTCTTTGTGGAGCGGCTCAAAAGATGATTCACATCGTGTCCTGCTTGCCCGAGTAGCTGTTCTCTGCAGGATTTGATGACGGCCGTGACTGGCTTTTGGGCTTCTACGGCTTGATTGTTTTTGCTATCGATACCCTAAGAAGAAGAATGGGAGAGACTGATTTACTCTTTTTAATAGCATAGCGGCTAGTTCTATCGGTGAAGCAAAATTCAATTTGAGAATCTATCACAATAGTTGGCCGTCTGAAATATTATTTTGAGTCGGTAATTCAAAGTACATAAACAATTCAACTGGCAAGGTACTAATGTTCGCTATTGTCAGACAACTCCTTTAGATATCATAACAAAAAAGGTTAGGTTAGGTTTATTCTTTTAAAATCCTTGATGCATAAGAGCCTATATTACTCGTAATAAATTGCCGATGGCATTATAAAATATGCACATTTTTTTGATTTCCTTGACTAATAAATCTGTAACGTACAATTTCCTAAACTGCTACATTTGGTTTATACAGTGTGTATTTGTAGCAGTATTTGCAGTTACAAGTTACTTAATCCCTTTTATAGACTTGGCCGAAATACAGCACCTCTCCTGAGAGAGATTTGGGAGAAGTCTTGGCACCCCATACGTTTTCCTAAATTTGAATAGTATTCGTACATTTTCAAAGGTTTGCTTTATCTTAACTTGGGTAAATGAATTTTAATTTTATTTTCTGAGAATCATACCCGCATTAATTTTACCCGAGTTAAGCTAATTTCCTTCCAGGTATGAGTCTGCCCGTAACCACGGTTCGAAGTTACTAAAACGTCGGGAAGAAAATTGTACAATATTACGTATATTGCTTTATTATTAATATTACTTTTACCGTCTGAACAATGGCCTCTTCAAAAGGCTTTCCTGTACAACGGTGTATTGGTTAACTTTTTAAGCCAATTCATCTGTTCTCCATATATGGTCCGATCTACACACTACTCTTCTACTATTCCTTCTGTTTCAGACATAATAATTTGACATATTATTAAAGTTTATATTGAAATACTATAAATACAAGAAACATACATTTACGTAACTAACACTGTTCAAGTGGATATTGCATTGTAATAATCGATATTACATCGAAGACTCGTATTTTGGAATTCAACCAGGGAGCGTCAAACTTTAGATGGTAATATAAATTTACGATCATTGAGTTTTAAACATATTTAGCACGACAGCATTCGGGAATTCGAAGAAATCTAATTAAGCGTTTTTCCGCTTGAGCGAACCAGGTTCTGTGATGGTAAATTCACCTGAATTACGAGATCAGATTTACAACTATTTTTATGTCTGAACATTCTGTTAGATGTAAAAAGCAAAGATTCTTCTACGTGATAATATAATGTGACTTTACGTATATTCCATTTATGAATATTCTAGGAATGCTCTATTATACACTTATTATCTTTACTTTTTTTAAATATACCTATTACTCATGAGCAGAGCAAAACGACTTGTGTTTATCTCGATTTATGATGAATAGAAAATTTACCGGCATTTGTTGCTCAATGATTAGCAACAAATGCCGGGAAATTTTCGATTACATACAAATATTTATGGCGTTAACTCTTTGGATCCAATGAAAGATTACGTTAACGGAAACCAAGAAATCACGTTAGTATAAATACAAAACTTAACATTCAAACTTCTAGCTTTCCACCAGGCAAAAATACCTCGCATATTAAAACTGTATTCCGTAAATACAAAAGCAAACTAATACCAACCGTCCTTTGTTAAAATACAGTACGATTAATTTTACTAAGTTTTGCGCTGTCTCGTTAGGGCTCACTAGATGGAATTTAAGAGTCATCCGGGCACCACGTAGAACCAGCGACAAAAGGAGCAGGGCTCGTGCGGGGAAAGGGAATTTTTAATTGGCCTCCAAATAAAAGCCCATATAACTTACACAAAAGCCACTGCAACGCATTATTACGCGCTTTTTAAAATAATTTCATTTTATTCAGTTTGTTGTAAGCTTTATGGAATTATCAATTCAGAAAAAATATTCTATGCTGTTTGAATAATATATGTTTTATAATTATTACTCTTTTATTATGTATTGAGTAGATATATTCTATAAAATTAAATATATCTGTTATGTTGTTGCGTGGAAAACCTTTTAACTATTTTAAGATTAAGGGGTTTAATTTGTATATTTTAATAAACATTAAAGCATAAATTGAATTTTTATTACTATACCTTCATAAATTCTAATAAAACATGTTATAGACTATTCATTTCCAAAGTAAGTAGTGAGCACTATCATATGATCACCATTTTATATTATGGAAAAGTCAATAAGTAAAGTAAAAAAGTGCTCATCTGCCAATGATTAATAAATATTATTTAATTTCTTATAAATGTAAACTTATGAATTTGAAAACTTAGACAGGAGCCACCATTTACCGTACTCGCTGTATCAATATCGCGGAACCAATTTGGAACAATCATTGTAAAAAAGCGTCAGTGGCTCGATGGTGTGGACTGTTGCCTTCTGATCTAGAGGGTGTAGGTTCAAACCCCGCCACCGTGAAGTCGGCCAATCACCACTAGGCCCGCGTGGACGACAAAGGCCTATACACTCTTCACGGGTAGGCTCATGCCTCTTTGTAAGGACATATATGAGCTGATGACGATTGTTGAAGAAGGCAACAATTCAACACAATCTTCACATAGTCATGCCGTATGTGAAGGCCTAGATTGAGCAGTGGAGCAGTGGAGCAGTTTTTTATTACCAAGAGTATAATAATCCCAACATTGAACTGTACATTGGACATGAAAATAATTACAAATGTATGCATATATTACTTTGACGTATGGAAACAAAACAAGATTAATTACGATCTTGTTATCGAATTTAAGAAATATATATGTTACAAGTATAAAGTTGCACTCACACAACCCCAAGTCTACTAAATGTGGGAGTAAAATTTTAAAAGCATGTACTGCAACTATAGTATTCGCTTTATATATTGCCGTTTTAATTTCTTGCTGAGCACTGTAAAATAAATACATTTAAAAGGCCGTCAGTGTTGCTGCGACCGAGGCGGGCAACCAATTTCCGACAGGTCACTTTTAACCGCGTTACGAACGTTTCAACTAAAAATGCCCGCAATTGTGTCCCATACTTCCGTGACGGTCGAACTGTTACAAAGTGCATCATATTTTTAAACAGCACCGATATGAAACCGCATAAAACACAGAACATTTCCCTCGGAAGTGAAAATTTTAATTTTTACAAAAATTCCCCCAGCGCTATATTTTAAGAGTCGACGTGATTTATTAATGCAGATCGTAAATGTCATTTAAACGGAATGAGAGGCGACTTTTGCATGCATTGTGACACTTTCAGACGCGTCAATAGTGTTTTGGTTTTTCGCTCATCGATCAAAGAATGGAATGCCGGAAGTCTGTTTAACTAGGTTTCAGCTACCACAATGATATTTGTGCCTATTTATGAGCTGATAGCGACTTACTGAAAGGCTTCCCACACATAAAAGCTATAGAAATTATGTATCTACACGCTCACCGAGAGTTTGAGAATAATCTGAGATGGTTCTAAGTTCGCATAACGATAATATAAAAAAGATATTTTTTATTTAAAAAAATATTAATTTTCAATAAAATATGGAGTGAGGCCTCACGGCGCGCGGTGTGGCGGACGAAGGCGCAGGCACGTTGCGGCAGGCGGTGCTCGCGTGTTGTATAAGGTAATAAATTAGATATAATTTAATTAATTATCATTTATTTTGTAAAAATTTTATCATAAATCTATATGATATAAGGTAACCAACCAACAAAACAGTCCTGAATATGATGAGTACAATTAAATAACAGATCGATTGGATGCCAATGTTTGAAAGCTAACCCTGGATATATGTATATATAACTATGTTTTTCCGTTGTGTATTACCCATGGTACAAGCCTTTGAGTATGTTATGTTTCATAGTAGAAGATAAAAATAGCATGTTATTTTGTATCTTCTACTAACCCCTTCCTTAACCAAAAAGTAAGAAACTCCGTAAATCCTTAATTTGAAACGGATAAAATTGAAACATTTTTTTTTCTTAAACAACACCCCACTTGTTTGAAGTTTTTCAAATCGATAAGCCTTGGAACAAAGTTGAATGGAGAACTAAATAAGTTTCAATGTTTCCTCTTAATAAAATATAAATGGGGAAAGTTGGTGAGGTACCGAGATGGACTATATCGGAAAACAATTCTTAAAAGACTTCCTAGATACGTATTGCATTTTATGCAAGCAATTAATATATTTTATTTTTTATTCAATTCAGTCCATCTGTGTGCTTCATCTTACTCGTCTTTCTATTAATATTAAAATTTATTAATGTACAAAATAACCAGACTGTGTCATACCACCGCTAGGACAAGCTATACACCGCTATCATATAAACGGGGAGATAATTAAACCTTTACTTACCATTATAGGCAAAATTGGTGAATTTTAACAACCACTATCCCAGGATAGTAGCAGAGACCAACAGCTTGACTTGCTTCTTAAAGCACGGAGGAACTGATAATAATATTTTTCTGTCACCCACTTGTACCCATGGTAGTTACTTTATCAAGGACCGTGAAGCGAACCCGATAGCAGCTCCGCATTCGCGACAAAATTTGCAATATATTATGTTTTAATAAATCTATACTATAGACTTCACTCGCTTATCTTTAGTGTGGGGACGCGTGTGCTTTTTAAAATATGTATTTAATGATAATAACATATATTTCTACATTTTTGAAATTTTCTCAACATGAAGGAGTAATACATACTCCTAGTTATTTTAGTATTTTCATTTTGCTTCAGTCTTACCCATAGTTTGACAGAATGGACGTTGGTAGAATCGGCTAACTATATACAATTGTTTAGTCACTTGTATCCCATTTATTGGAGAAACATCTCAGGTTCACAAATAAATTTCAGCTCCTAAGCACTTATTGTCCTATTCTTAATACATAGCAGACACAAAAATCTATACAATATATAAAGTACAGCACGTGCTCACTGTTTAGTAGACCAATCGTAAACATCCCTATAAATATTGATGACGCAGAAAGCTATTATGTTCAGGCATACTCCCGAAAAATGTGCACAATTTATGACGTAAAGACATGCGATTAACTTTTCCGCTTAGAAACGGCATTGTGGTGGGACTCTTAGTAATATTCGTTGTTTTATTTATAAGTGCTCCTGTGTACTTATGGGGACCTAAGGATTTGTTACGTTAATATTATGTTATATTTTATACGTAAGTTGAAACCAATGTCACGTATCATTGTAAAAGTCGATCATAAATTCCAAAAGCTGAATGAATTACTGTTCAGAATTTATGTTTAGCAGTCTACAGAAACTCAAAACCTTTAACAATTTTTAAGTGATTTATAAGGAACGATTGGAACCGATAGCAATTTCTGTTTCGGCAACTTTTTAAATATTAACTTCAATATTTATAATCTTTAATTTCCTAGTAAATAATTCTTTTCACTTTTATTTTTAATAATCCCGTACCTCATACCGTACTCATTTATTTGAAGAAAGGTTTCCTATTAAATTAGAACCTATATTTCATTTGTCTAGGTTTTCCTTTTGTTAAAAATAAAACATACCTGTACTTTTATTTTATCTGTTCATAGCAAATACTTTAAGACATTTCACAAAATGTTGATTTCTGCCGAAATGGGTACAATTTGTGGTCTCATGTACATAATAATTTTTAGTCAAATAAACCTATATTGACATCAAACCATCTCGTAAAGTAATTACAGACGAATACTTACACAAAATCACTGAATGCAAACACTATCACGATCTTCCGCGTTCGTTTTATGTAAATTGAGAAAATGCTCTCTCTTCTCGGTCGATTTGCGAGGCTTCGGCTAATCTTCCGGCAGTCGACTACAATTTAATCAAAGTAAACAACGACCCGAGTTGTAATTTATCTAGATTATTTCGCGGCGAGCGATAGTAATCGACTTTTTTCTCCATCCGCACACAAAGCTCCCAATGAGAACTCGTAATGTGTCTCGAATGCTCGGATATAAAAATGATTATTATCTACATAAATAGTCATTTGTTGATATAAAAGATTACTTATATTACTACTGTGGTATGCTTGGGCATTATACGTCTTGTCAATTTAGGTTTTAAGATTTATCTCAGCAAAACATTTGTTGACCGACCCAGCCTTAAACTTGTCATGTTATGCTGAATGTGTAAAGAAAATTCAGATTTCTAATGTCTGAATACTTTTTGTTGAAACTTGTTTTACATAACAAAATAATAGTTATTTTAACATCTTGTTTTACTTGCTATAGCGGGTAGTTCCTATAAATAGTTAACTTATTCTAAAAGGGTTGAAGACTCAAGACTTTTGAGGGTCAGATACCACGGTTATTCTAATAAAAAAGGTCAATCATGAAACAAATAATAAGATGAAAACAGTCAGTGTTTTGTATTTTCCATTACTTATTTTTATTTAAAGCAATCTCTAGTGAAGGCAAAAACATTAACGTCAACAACCCTTAAAAGAAAAATACTAAGTACATACTCCCAAATTATGTTAAACTAAATCACGCCAAACTCACTAAGGATGATTAATTCAAAATACACGATTCTAAAATGAAACAGTGAGTGTTGACGTAAACACAAATTTGAACTCACGAAAGAAGATTCATGAATGGCAATTTCCCGTACAAATTTTCTACATAGCATTTACCCAGCAAATTAAAATTGTAAATGACGTAGTTGCCGTAAACAAAAATTACGTGTTTAAATATTAAAAGCGACTGTGATTTAACACTTTATGAGGGTTGTAAAAGCTGTTCGGACGACGCCCCCGAATTTATATCACTCGGGATGTGTCAATAAAACTAAGGGAATTCGAATTTGTAAACGTGATCGTCATGTCGTTGGTTCCACTCAGACAGTAAAGCGTTTTGACAGATGTCGACACAGATTACGGCTATGATGGTATCCTGGCCTGGTGGCTTAGTGGTAACAATATTAAGAGTTGATTCGATTCTTAATTACATAGGTTTTGTTCAGTATGTATTAAAAGAGTATAATTATTTTATTTCCAAGTAACATTTTGCCATCATTAGTAAACCATTAAAATATTTTGCTATGCCCATGGACGTTTAAAAAATACGGACAGACTGTCGTTAATACCCCAAAATGACAGCAATCTATGATGTCATTTTGACAAAAAAAAATCGTATGCTGATTTTAATGTTTTAAACTTAAAATATGTATTCAAATTGTTCATTTATCATAAATAATTACTGGATTGTTTTCCTATTTTCCACAACGGTTTTTGCACCATTTTATAACACAACCACAAGCCATACTCTTTTTTTCCTAACAAAATATGGCTCTGTTGATAGATGCGTGTCTAATGTCATAATAGTTAATACCAAATCTGGTCGGATTTGGACACACTTTTGTTATTAGCGGAGCTCCGTCCGCATTTTTAATACGTCAAAGGTTATACCTAATCCTTTACATTTGTTATACTGCAACAATGATATTCTGTATATATAAAGGTAGATACGCCCTCCGTGCCTTAATAACGAACCGCCGAAGAGAGTACAGTTTGTACTCTTTTGTTTAGGTAAATATGTTCGAAATTCAAATATGTGTATGTGTGCTGTCACTGTATTCGGAACACTTCTTTCGATTGTTTTGTGAGCATATCACGAATCCATACTTTTTACATCATTGGGTTTAAAAATATTTATTTCTCATAAGAACAGATACAGTTCACTTACAATGAGAAAAAAAAGAAAACATAACAGTTCATTCTAAAATCAGGCGCAGCGCAATTGCATAAAACTTGTACATTAAATACACAATAGATAACAACGATAACTGATAATAATATAAGTTGGGCCCGTATACAGCACAAGCGCACATTTTTTGCATCAAATCGACTTGCCTACCGGTTTTGGCTCGGCGCGGCTCAATACAATTGACACGGCCAAGACATCATTACTTACTATAGAGATGTATTGAGTCGACTGCTGTTAATTTTATTTTATACTAATTTAGTTATATTCACCTTTTTTCGGTGTTATTTTTTTTCTTTGGATATTACACACTTATGTTCGTAATTGTATTTTTTAATTATTTAAAAAACAATCAACAAATTAAAAATAAAAATTGAACGGATTTTTAACGATAAATACTAAATACATATATTGAATATATAGTTATTAATATATTGTTAAAAGTTGATGAACCTTAAAAAATTAATTATGAATTGTTAGTTTTTATAGTTCATGACAAAATGTTCATTTTGTTTTTTTTAAATGAGTAAATGCTTTTACATTCTTTAATTTCTTCCGGTTATCTATACTAATATATAAGCTGAAGAGTTGTGTTGTTTGAACGCGCTAATCTCAGGAACTATTGTTCGATTTGAAAAATTTTTCAGTGTTAGATAGCTTATTTATCGAGGAAGGCTATATTATCACGTTACGAGTAATAGAAGCGGAGCAACAATGAAGAATGTTTCAAAATCGGGGGTATTTTTCATACTTGGAGCTTCCGCTGCGTACGCTGAGTAAACGTTAGTTTCACAAAAGTCATGTATGAGAGTATTGTTCTCCTTTTAAAGGTCTACAAAAAATTCCGCGACAGCATATGTCTATCTTTTAAGGTTAGCTCACTATAACATATTTTTTGCTAAAAAAACTGAAATTGACCCCGAACCTGTAAAGTTGGATGGTGGGAAATCCTATGTATAGTGATAAATGAAAGTACCGTGTTATCCCGAATTCAATGCGAGCGAAGCCGCGGGCAAAAGCTAGTCAGTTATTAAACTATACACCCTCGAACGTTATACTCTTTTTTCCGTAGTTTAGGGTTCTGGGTAATGGGAGGTGTAGTTTGTTTTTATTTCTTAGATTATGTTTTTTGGTATGCTAATACTACAGTGAATTATATTTGATGTAATTTTTTTATAAGTATACATGTACTGTATTTGTAAAGTTGGTGAATATTAAATAATTAAGTTTTTGTATAATGATAATGTATCAGTAGGGGTAAGTATATTGAAATGAAATAGTACTTTAATTATTTTGTATGATGGCAAGTCTTTAAGTGTAGTCATAGATGCTGATCCCCAAATTTCTATTAAATATTGAAGATCTGATTTATTTACATTGTACTGCTACAGCTAGAATACGTTTGTTTTTACTGCGGTCTACATCTTTATGCTACGGAAACTGTAGCATTCTACGAGCATGGTGTAAATGTGCTACGAGATTATCCATTAAATACTACGAATATAATCTATTTTAAACATTAATCAATTATCAGTAAATTATTATGAATTACATACCTTTTTGCCATCTAATTCGTGAGTTCCTTGAGCTAAAACTTTGTCTACGCTAGCTGGGTCGCCGAATGTGATAAAGCCAAAGCCCCTGAAAAAAAGAAATTAGGAAATTAGTGAAATGATAAAAGAGAATATCGAGTCTAGCGGAGGACTTTAAAGTTTTTTTATTTGGTTCACATATGGAATATAATATACAATAGTGTACAATTATTTCTTAATATATAATTTAGGTTAATCAAATGTATCGTTTATCGGTTCATGGATTACGATCCACTGCAAGGCCTAGGTCTTCCTGCATAGCATCGCTATGGGCTAATTGGGATGTAGCCCACCACATCGTGCTAAAGAGCAAAGTCGTACTTTTTGGACAATCAGATGATTTAGTCTGAAATGTACCAACCAAACTAGGAATAATCCGTCAAAGTGACGATACCCCGCGGGATTCGAATCCACAACCCCTTCGTCATGCAGCCGAAGGCTGGTGAATTTTACCTTCACTCAAATATGAAATCAGATTATAAAAAGCAATAATCACAGTTTAATAATAACTACAGAAAATTAAATATTAAAAAACCACTAGTTTCCCATTTAAGTACTCGCTTAGCGTTGACTTAGACTAATTTCAACTAAATAGCATAATGAGAGAAATGAACTTAAAAAGAAATACACATCGCGCTACATATCACGCTAAAACGATTAGGTAAAGATAATTCACACCAACGTTTATATTTCAAACAAGTAAATTGAATAATAACACAGCGATTTTCAGTAAGCGGGCGCTAGCCATTGGCTGGCGGCGATAAATAATAAAACCTTCTCCACTTTAGGACTTGCAAAAATCACAATTTAGAGCTTTTTAATTTCACTTAGCCGATCCATATTTTACATGTGGCGGCGCGCCCGACCGTATTCTGGACTCGAATTAATACTAAATTGAAATTGTAAAATGGAAATACAATTTTCCCCTTGTACCGGCGCTCGCTTCCTACAGGTGTTGCCAGAAATGTGTTATAATAACATCTTCCTTAATATTTCTGAGTGGGTCTCCGAGAAACGGTCAAGTGGGAGCGGCATGCGATCTTTTTTCATAAAAATTCCTTAGAGAATACTGTTGGCCCAAGTTATTTGCGTAATAGAATATAAATAGGTGTTAAACCTTGATAAGTGTTTTAACGCTTTTTCCATGGAATATTCAGCCTCTTTTATAACTAATATTTATGTTGTATTAAAATGTGTACCATTTTTTTCTTGTTAGAAACTCATAAGATACAAAAAATAATCGTTAATCGTATAGGTTAATTATGTTGTCGTACTTATTCGGAATGTAAGGAGTTTCTTTTGATATCTTTATATTGTGCCAACTTTTTTCTTATTTTGCAAACCTTAGGTGGTTCTGGAAACCTGCCCTGGCCCAGTGAGGCAAGATATAGTCAACCTTCTTTCATGCATTTAGGAAGGCTTTATACAGCACCTGATACAATCACCTATATAGCTGATGCAGTTACAAAATATTTGATTTTAAGGATTTACCAATTTAAAAAACCAAGATTAAAATTAATCTCACCTAATCCTTACAAGTTATTCTTAACTTAAGTGTTTCATAATAAAGATTATTTACAATCATTATTATAGTATCTGCGTAATCTAATGAATAGGACAAATAATTCGTCTGACCCAACTCCGTGCTGTAAATTAGATAAGGATTCTACACTAAACCAAAATAATATTACAAATTGACTCCATAAACAATCGTAACTGCTCACCCGGCGCGATATTAAATCAGCTCTGGTCTTTACAAGATTCATGGCTTAATACACTCACATCTTATACTTGTACACGAAAACGTGTACGAAGGGCGTTCGTGTATGGAAATTGAAAATAACGAGGGACTCCGTTCACACCGCACGAGCCGACTACGTAGCTTGTCCGCCAGAACTTGACCTATCACAGGACACCCAATAACCCCTATCGCTTCCCATTTGTTCGCAATAGCAGAGGCGGGGAAGGTCCAATAAAATTGGATGCGTTGCATCTACCATTGGAGAGGCCCTTTACCGAATGGAGTTACGTCCTACTTATCTTTAAGGGAGGTACCTTATTCTTCCTCTTCCCCGAGAGGTGCCTCAATTCTCTTTTGCAAAATGTGGTAATAAGCTTAGGTGTGTTTTTTCACATTTATGTGCAGATTGGTATAATAACGTTGTTTGGAACTTGACATGAAAGATTTCATGAATCACTTTGATGCTCTTGACGATGTTTATGATTCGATTGTTATAGCTCCAAGTAATTGTTCTGTGAGAAATATTTCACGATATTTTATTAGACACCCTAGCCATGGGTACTTCCGTTTGACCTCAAATAGGAACGTGGCTATTTGTGGTCTAACGAAAGGAAGGGTGTCGTCCTTAAACAAAGCCCAACAGAAAATCTTGCATGTTGCAAACATAACAACTCATATTAACACAAAATTAAGAAACCAGCAATGTAAGCTCCCGTTACTTTCCACTTCATTTCTCTCAACAAAACTAAATCCCACCGACAAAATGGTCGGAAAGAAACGCTGCAAGCGCAGGTGCATTCTAGCTGTACATTAAGTTAGTCCACCTAGACGACATTATTAATTAACCGTTGACGATATACTGGTGGTAGTTTAGCTGAGCTTGTTGCGGTTTCCTGTCCCTCTTCGGTTATGCACAATGGGGCTTAAACGGTTCAACCGGTAGCCGGCGCAACCGCGCTCACTTAATTTATGGATGACGAGATTTTGATAGTGGCCCGTGTTATCCTGTTGCAAAACCTGCATGAGAGTTTAGATGTTATGTTTTTAAAAAAATATATTTGTTCTATTTAATCTACATTTACTGAACCAGCTGCCAGTACTGTTTTTAATAAATAATAATAAATTTCAGAATACAATTGCTTCGACGATATAAAGTAGTAGTTATTGTAACTACCATGGCTACACGCAGTAATTATCTGTATCTTTTTTCCCACTTGTATCATACATAATCAGATTTTAACTAACTTTTAGTGAAGATACATTTTCGTAAATACAATATACAGTTTGCTTAGTAAGTAACGACGCAAAAAGCATATTGTTCTATCAACGGTAACTTTAAGTTTGTCTTTAATTTATTGTTGCTTATACCAGTGTTTATCTTGTTGGATGTCCTAATAAATTAAAAATTGAAAAAAGAAATTATCCATTTTAACTCACGTTCATAAGTATATTTTTCTTTAACATAGTGCAGTTTACTTAGTTAAGCCAGGCAAAAACAACAACTAATTTATGTATAAGAGATCTGCTATAACGCCCTGTTTCATTTATCGGATGTTTTGTTTCTTTTAAACTATCGCAGCCTATTGTTGGACTGACGGATGCGCAGGAGTTTTCTTTTTTTGTTAAAAAATGAATATCGTTCTATCAGTTTTTATCATAGTGCGTTCGTTAGTTTGTGTATTGTATTTGTGAAATTCTTCACAGATAATAATAAATAAAAACACTAAATTTTTGTATCTTTTATTGAAATTTATTTCGCTGACTTTTATGATCTTTGTCCCTACGCTTTATTGGTTGATTTGAAATCTCTTGGAAATATTATGTCTGCTTAATACTACAAATAGAAGCCTTGTATTAGCAATTTTGTACTAATTACAGAGTTATTGTATGTAAACCGAAAGTCCCTGTTACTGCATAAGGGAATTAGGTAGGAAACTGATACTGCGTGTATTATTGATGGATTGCTTATTAGACGTCTAATTATGTAAACATGTACCACGCAATATTAGCCTCTTAGTAATTGATATGTTTGAACATAGTTTATTGAATTAAGCAATTATAAAATTAATTATATAAGTACATCAACAGTATTTAAAAAAAACATTGATTGCGATAACTGAAGAAATATGATATCCAATTACACATTTTAATCACATAGGTGTAACGACTTTATATAATATCTACAAAATGATAATAAGTTCAAAGACATATCTGGACAATATATATATTATGCTTCGCGTAAGTTTAACTATAATATTTTATATTATAAAAATCAATAACGATGACATGCATTAAAACGCGTAGAAAATAAATAAAAACTGGCATCTAAGTTTCCAGGAAAACATGGCAAATAGGTCACTTTCTACGAACAACGCCTTTTTACTGTATTAAGTCTAGCTACTATATAATCAATTTTTTGCAAAGGTTTCATTGGCGCCTTAGACTGCACGCTTCTTTTGGAACAAATATACTTCTATATACCTCGTAGGCTCAACAGAACTACGCGTTATAAACTATTCTCAAATATAAACGTCACACTTCTTTCAAGCGTGACTTCTTTGTGAGCGTCGATGGCTCAATGGTGTGGACTGTCGCCTCCTACCGGGAGGACTGAGGTTCAAATCCCGACACGTACCAATGTGTTTTCGAATTTCCGAAAATATATGTACGTTATCCGACGCTCTTATGTGAAGGAAAACATCGTTAGGAAACCTTCATGCACGCCTGCGAAGAGATTCGAAGGTTGTGTGTGAAGTCGTCCAATCCGCACTGAGCCCGCGTGGACGACTAAGGCCTAATCACCCTATACGGGTAGGCTCGTGCCCCTCGGTGGGGACGTTTAATGAGCTGATGATGATGATGACACTTCTTTCAAATTATTAGAATGATGACCCAATATATAACTTAGCTCAGAATTCAGATCTGGATATTAATACTAATTTCACAACAGTCAAAATAATGTTGATTAATATATTAATTCAGTCTTAAGTCTGATGTCTTAGCATAATTTTGTTATCTTGTTCTCACTTGCACTCTAATTTGTAACCTTTACATTAAATTAGAATAAGCATTTTTTATCAATTAAATTCGGATAAGTTCAGGATTCAATTTGCTAAATTGCTTTGATGTCAGCTGTGCTTATCGTGGCTGTTTGAAATTAACGCTTCACTACTTGCTTGTATCTTCAAATGTACATACATTTTGACAATGTGTACGTCTTGGAAACTGTCCTAAATAAAATAAATAAATAAATTGAAACTGATACCATACAGTTCAAAGTCGGGAATAATTTTCCTGGATACCTTATAATTAGTCCCTTAATTATTCTTGCGATGTTAATTGCGTGTAACACACAATAGTTCTACTTCAAATAAGCCATTGTTTTCCAGGGTGTTAGGCCCAAACTATCGGAATAAGCCCGATAATCCACTAGGCTATTGTGTTTGGACAAAACTCGAAGAAAATAAATAAACGAGTGGGGCGGAGGTAAAACCCTAAACCGCAATGTCAGGAACAAATAGCGGTAACTCCCGTATTCATGGCTCATGGCTGCAGGCTCGGGTGGAAACCGATAGCAATTACTGCCGGAATTAATATCACGCCCCAAATGTTGCTCGCATTTATACGTATCGAGTGCAATATTGTCTCCTTTATTAGTTGCCGGGACAAATGCCGCCGACGTAATTCCGCCCTTATTCGTTCGATTATCGACTTTCTTATTTAATCTTGACGGTAATTAATGACGGGCCTCTCGCGGACAAACCTTCGTTGGCAGCTATGGATGCTTTTTCGATAATTGCAACTCATTGCAGAATTGGAGCGCGCTTTCCAATCTTGCTTGCATATTTTAGGTGTTAAATTAAGTCGTTATTTTTTTGTGACTTTACTGTCTTTTTGCTTAAGATCTCGTTACCACGTTCAAATCCTGTTGTATACTTTTGTAATATGATGTGCTGTTATTTCGAAATCTCATGTGTATAATTAATTGTTAAGTAATTTTTTGTCCTTTAAAATCGTGTTTAATTTATCTATAGTAATTTAAGCAAATTTGCAGCTTTGCATGGAAGTGTAATTTATAAATTGAAGCATCGCGCATTTTGTATATTAAAAGAAGTGATAAATCTCGTACATTTTAAAAATTATTTCCGTGTGCCACTGAATAGTTACGTGCGTTCCTTTTCAACGTGTATAGAGTCGCGCAACCAACAGCACAAAAGGGATATGCCATTCGCACAGCATAAATCATATCAGCCCGCCTAAGTATGTACAACATAAATCCGCTGCTAAAAAGTAATCCAATATTAATGTCTAAATGGACCGTACAGCCGAATGGTTCAAAACAATCAGCTCTGCCGCAAATACGC
>PQWD01004262.1:0-12773 GCA_019425675.1 Leucinodes orbonalis
CAGGCAAATTGACTCAACTAAATTCCTATCTTTACTGATATATATAATACCTACACCTCCCTCCTTCTTATATCCTGTTATAATTGTAGCCACTCTCTTCGTGAGCATATATATATTGGACTCATATGCTCTCAAAGAAAATTCCAGCGCCGTGATATAGTGAGCGTGAGCGAGGAGTCGGCGGAGCGATCGCTTACTCGAGCCGCAATAGGTGTAACGAGATTATGAAAGAGTATGCAAAACGAAGTTCAAAATGGATGCCCGAGTGTCGGATTTTCTGTGGCTAACCACCAAGTGTTGATATATGGCCGCAAATGGGAGACACTGACACTCCTATGTCCACAGATTCTCTCCAATATTTTGTGTGTAGTGCAGAAGAACGGCGCATTTCTTTGCTCCAATATCGTGTTTACGGGGACCACGGGTCGGACTGTGACAGGACCATAATCTTAAGCGCGAAAACTTAGGAATCAAATCGGTATATATATCTTCAATGATGTCTTACTACATCAAGAATAAAAATCAAGTTATTCAATTTTTACAATCCGCTATTCGAAGAGTAAGTGAAAAGGCGGCAATACTCCCGTTATTATTTCAGGATTCGTCGTCTCACTGACGAATCTGTCTCGTGGGCGTCAATGGTAGTGTAAACGACTCTTAAGATATGAAGTCTGTTCAGCCGGGCGCTGTTATACCCTCAAAGCGCAATATCATTCTTTCCTTTCGGTGATAAAAAAGTAGCAAAATTAATATTGGATGAAAATATGCGTCTATCGCGTTTATCCGCCCCGCTCGCGAACAAGCGGCGGCCTATAAACGCTTTATCATTAGAGCAATAAAGGTGCATGTTGCGTGACAGAGGTTGCATCCTGACTGCACTGGGCAGGAGTTATATCGCGGCTTGACAGGTGACTGATTAATAAGTCTCCATTAATTTTCATTAATCTTAATAAATGAAATTTCTGTCTTTATACATTTAAATAACATAAAGATAAAGATAGAGAGCGTCGGTCGGTGGCTCAATGGTGTGGACTGTTGCCCTACTACCGGGTGGGCTGAGGTTCAAACGCCGTCACGTGTCAATGTGTTTTCAAATTTTCGAAATTATATGTACGTTATCCTACGCTCTTACGGTGAAGGAAAACATCGACAGGTAACCTGCGCACGCTTGCGAAAATTTTCAAAGGTTGTGCGTGAAGTCGTCCATCCCGCATTCGGCCCGCGTGGACGACTAAGGCCTAAACACCCTATAGGCTAGGCTCGTGGCCCACGGCGGGAAGGTTTGGTGAGCTGATGATGATGAAACATAATAAATAAAACATTCGTATGTACACTGTACACACACACAATTTCATCACAATACCAAAATAACACAATTAATTACAATAACATACAAAACACAATACGTACGAAAATCAAAAACAAATAGAAGGCATGCAATGGAACAAAAAAAACAATGATAACAAGATACTGAACAAAAGTATACGGCGATAGTGTGTCGCAGCAGTACAAAAAGGCAATACCTCAGCATAATGGTTTACTTGAAGCAAACCGCTGAATTTCAGTTACAGCCTCAGTCGTCAACATACGAGTACACGTAGCGATTGCAACCGAACGCTATGATGAACAGTGTGACCACTAGGCCGGCAAGGTAGTTTATTTATTTCATAGGAGGGCCAACAGCAACGAAACACAAATAAAAATTGTATACAAAATAACACCCGAATGCTTAATAAAATTTAACAAGTTAAAAAAGTAAATTTATCCGTTGTTTAGCACCCAATATTACAGGCTACGAGCGTCGGTGGCTTAATGGTGTAGAATGTTGCCCTCTTACCGAGAGGTCTGAGGTTCAAATCCCGTCACGTACCAATGTGTTTTCGAATTTTCGAAATTATATGTACGTTATTCGACGCTCTTACGGTGAAGGAAAACATCGTAAAGAAGCCTTCACGCACGCCAGCGAAGAGATTCAAAGGTTGTGTGTGAAGTCGTCCAACCCGCACTGGGCCCGCGTGGACGACTAAGGCCTAAACACCCTATACGGGTAGGCTCGTGCCCCTCGGTGGGGATGTTTAATGAGCTGATGATGATGATGATTACAGGCTAATGCTTAGGGACTAGATGGCGCTGTGCGAATGTTAGATATTTAATATTTATTGACCTTAGCCATTGTTTAAGTAAATTAACTACTGTATTAAGAACCCTGAATTAATATTGTTTTGATTTAATAAAAACACATTTGAATTCAAAGTGGCGACCTCATCTGCAGTTATCGACGCACTGCCCCCTCCATCCCCCAGACCCGTACCCTATTTTCTCGTTGTGACCTACTGAACTGATTTTGGCGGCATCTCCTATCTGGGTATAATGAAGGCGACTAATTATATCGATGCTAGAGAATAGATTAGTTCTAGATTTATCTCTGTAAAGGGTTTAATCGTTGTCTTGGGATGAAGGTTGTTTTGATTTGTGCAATAAGTTTGCAACTAAGTAGGTACTGTAAAGTTTTGATTTGTGCTATAAGTTGGTAACGAGGAAGGTACTGCATCTTTTTATTGTTCGGGAAGGCCTGTGCTCTGCTGTGGGACGTTATAGGCTGTTGAGGCATTGCAATTTATAGTATTTTGTTAGTTGTTAGTATTGATATAAAGATTATTTGTATTCAGCCTTATCTTCCCAATTTATTCAGAGATCCAGCATCCTCATCAGCCCATTACACGCCCCCTACTGAGAGGCACGAGCCTACCCGGAAAAGGTGTATAGACCTAAGTTGTTCACGTGGCCCCACTGCGGATTGGCCAACTTCACGCACAACCTTTGAATATTTACGCAGGCGTGCGCAGGTTTCCTCACGATGTATTGCTTCACCGTAAGTGTGATATATGTACTTATAAATTCGAAAATGACATTGATACGTGTCGGGATTTGAACCAGCACCCTCCAGATCAGAAGGCAACAGTCCACATAAATAAATAAATAAATTTTGGAAATGTTCATAACACCGCTTTGCGCTGCTTGCTATGTCTGTCAGTTGCCTACACGACTAAAGGTTGTTAAAAACGCCTGTTTTTGACAGCCTATTCTTTGTTGTAATCGTAAACTATTTCATATTTTGAATAATTAATATTCGGATCGAATGAGATAAGAATTATTTTAGCCTATGACGACTGGTGGTTGAGAAGTCTTAGTCCACATATTCTACGTCAATTACAACACCATACAAACTTAGTATTGCACACAGAATCCCTTGCAGATTTCACACAAAGCCCTTTCCCGGAATCCTCCGGCCCTCCCGGGAATTGGGGTCATCGACCGACCCCCATGTAGGTCAGTGGTGTGCACGGCACACCTACAACTGTGACCCGGGAACGCATTGGCGGTAGGTCACTTTTAACGCACAGGAATCGGTTATTATAATTGATATAAACAATTTTAATAGAAATTATTAACGGCACCGTATAACGAAAAATATTAAATAGGCCCAAGTTGACCCAACGTGCTGTGGGGAGAGCTATGCTAAGTGTTTTCATATGCGATTAGGTTCGAAATGATAACACCTATAGGAGAACTAGAGCGACCGATACAGGCACATTCACCGGCCCGTGGTGCATCCTGCCGAACGGCCTCTTGGTTGTTTATGGACTCCTAGTACACTCGTTTCGGGATTAAGCCAACCTCACCGGCCCGTGGTGCATCCTGCCGAACAGCCTTTTGGTAGTTTATAGACTCCTAGTACACTCATTACTTATGAATAATAATTCACCTCGCTTATTTATATGTTTTCTGTAACATAATTTCAATTTGAGACGATCTAAGTAAACTGCAGTCTATCCTCTCCCAGGATTTAGGTCAGAGCTTCGGGCTGGAATCTAGGTCACTAGGATGCACCCGCCGCGCCCGTTGCCTGATCGATGTTTTCCAAATGAACAGGAATATTGCTAAAATTTACGGGATGACGATATTGTGCAACAATTTTTAGAAGAAACTTTAAATAGTATTTATAACATTAAGTAAAAATTTTGTATAATATAAAAACTTAAAATCTCTCTCTTTAACCTATCGTAGTCCACTGTTGGACATAGGTCTACCACATTTGGCGCCAGATATCCCGGCCCTACGCTTTCCTCATCCAGCCTCCAACAGCGACCTTTCGCAAGTCGTCGGTCCATCGGTCCTTCGGTCCTACGCTACGCTTGCCAAAACGTGGTCTCACCAGGCTTCTTCAACGGACATCGGTCCTGCGACATACGTGACCAGCCCACTGACACTTCAACTTGCTGATCCGCTGAACTATGTCCGTAACTTTAGTTCTCTTGCGGATAACATCATATCTGATGTATCTATAGGTAATAAAATAACTTGCTCGAAAAGCATAATATATTATCCACAAATTTTATATCAAAAACAACAATATTTTCCTTCAACACTATCCTGCGCCCGTGACCCAAGGCGACAAATGTCAAGTCTCTCGTACCCGGTAATTTTACTATTTAATATACGGATCCCTCACCCGATAAGTAGAACCAGCTATAAAACGGAACCCTGGCGAGTCCGAATAACACCTCTCCGATTTTATTTTAAATCGTATAAGACCCATCGAACGTAATTATTAATATTAATATTATTTGCAGAGGTTGAACAGGTTTTCTGAGGAAAAGGAGGTACTCGTCAATCATTATGACAGAGTCTGCTTTAGGTTTTAGCGCGGTATTTTCCTCGTTATACAGTCAACTTGTTATATGTTAAAAAGTGAACCGGATGGTCAGGACGCTCACTCGCCTGATGGTAAGTCCAACATCAGATAGACAGTTCTCCATCAATACCACGCTGCATCTTTACTAGGTGGTAGACTCGATACTGAGTCGTCTAGGTAGGTACCACCGCAGTCCCAGATATCATCCCGTGAAACAGGAGTGTTATGCACTTTTGTGTCTCGGGTGACGGGCGCAGTGCGGCATTGATGGAGAATAATAACTGTCTATCAGTTGTTGGTCTCCTTTAATGCCGCTCTGTCATGGTCTGGCGTATTACTTACCATCAGGTGAACGTCCAGACCGTCCTGTAAACTTATAAAATAAATAAAAAATAAAAAAACATCTGAGACAACAGATGTTAATACCCGGTAATTTCACTAGCTACAGTGCCCTCATCCCGAAGCACAAAAGTGCATAGTATTCTTATTTGGCGGTACGAATTCTGACACTGCGGTGGTACCTACCTTGACGACACAGTATCTTGATACTGTGTCGTACTTGAGACTTGTCTAGCACCTAGTAATCTTAAATTGGTTAAGCCATTTCTACGCTGTGCAGGAAGGTCTGTGCCCTGCACTGGGCCTTTATAGGCTAATGGTGATGTAAACTTCAAGACTTGTAGGACAGTGTTTTGGCAACCACAGTGTACAAAGCCCGTTAACATCCCCACCGAGAGGCACGACCTTTGTTTTGGGGGCACGAGCCTACCCGTGTATAGGCTTTAGTCGTCCACCCGGGCTCGGTGCGGATTGGCCGACTTCACACAACCTTTGAATCTCTTCGCAGGCGTGCGCAGGATTCCTCACGATCTTTGTATTCGCCGTAAGAGCGTCGGATAACGTACATATAACAACCACGCAGTGATCTAGTCCTATTGTAGGTCTATCTCTTATACAAACAAGTCACAATAAAACGCACTATAATTAACTAGAGTCGGTTGCCAAGGAAGTTCTACAAGATAAAATTTTATGGCAATAACATGTTGAGTATGTGATTGATTGTGCATTTTCAATGCGCTCGCATATTATGCAATCTTGTGATTCAATTAATTGCATCCTAGTAGTTAATGGGACCGGTTGTTGTTATTAAGTTGTACTAGGTGGTAGACTCGATACTGAGTCGTCTAGGTAGGTACCACCGCTGTGCCAGATATGGTTCCGTGAAATGGGAGTGTTATGCAATTTTATGTTTCGGGATGAGGGCACTGTAGCTAGTAAAATTACCGGGTATAAAAGATCTGTAATCTGTTGTCTCGGGTAAAGTGTTGTCGCAGTGTTGCATTGATGGAGAATAAGGACTGTCAATCAGTTGTTAATTTTCCTTCAATGCCGTTCTGTCGGGTCGGGCTTATCATCAGGTGAGCGTCCTGACCGTCCTCTTTATAATAAAAAAAAAGTTTGTCTCGTTGATATTTAAATACATGGACAATTAAAAAATGTAGTGTTTTTGGAAATTTGACTACAAATACCCGCATGATAAGATGTACATTATGAATCTGCGACTGAAAACGGATTAATCAGAAAATAACTGTCAAAATTGTATTCATTTTCTACCCTACGTTTCTACCCTCTGTCTCTCTCTCTTTAACTTATCGCAGTGCACTGCTGGACATAGGTCTCCCCTATTTTGCGTCCGATATCCCGCTCCTCCGCTTTCCTCATCCAGCCTCCTCGTTTTTTCCCTACTCATCGTAAAATAACGTTATTTACTTGAATTTTTTTTTTGTTATTTCTTATTTATGCATTCGAGTAGACAATTCACCTTATGGTAAGTGATACCGCTAGCCATGGACACTCGCTACTTCGAAAGAACTATGCATGCGTTACCAACTTTAAAAAAGTACAGGAAAAGGAAACGACGAAATGGGGAGGAGGAAGTGGAAATTTGGGCTTGACGAAACAACGCAAAACGTTGGTTTTCTATGAGATTAAGGTGTCACTCCGGTACATACGTGCCAAAGCATGACTACTCCAAACTTAAAAATAACAAATAATTTAATTGATTGTTACAGATTTATGGCGTCCAACATAGTGAAGAAGCACCGCATCAAATGGGTCCACACACTGCGGCGTCTCGCAGTCAACTGACAACGATCCAGAACAATGCACTCCGTCGCACGCCGTCCACCTTCAAATACCGACCGGAACACGCATACCATAACACAAACAAAAACGAGCTTACCCCCACATACTAAACATGTGTTCCGAATTTGAAATCTATTGACAATTTTAAACCCGCGTATATTTGTTTTTGTTTTCAAATTGAAAAAAAAAGCTTTAATCTAAAAAGTTTTTCGACTAAAACCTCTTTTTAAGATAATATAGTTGCCTTCTAGTAGTAGTGTATACCGTGATTGGTCCAATTCTTATATTTGTTAAGGTTAAATTTTCCTTTCGGTATTCTAAGATTTGATGTTAGGAATCTTGGCGATACAAGTGAACAGTTCGAGATTTAACAAGAAGGCAGGTTAGTATTTTTAAAACAAATATTATTTAGGAATTGTTTATGACTTTGTCATGTCTCGTACATTTCAATACCCGGTTAGGTAAAAATCGCTTTAATCGTTAAAAATTTTATTTTAGTATTATAAAATATGCCTATTTAGATCTGCTAAAAAAAAACTATTTGTGATAGACTATCCTGTAATTGTTGCACCTATTTATTGTTGATTTTTAAAGTTTTTGAGTTGTCCATCTGTGAAGTATAAATCTAAGTATAATAATTATGTAATAAAATGAGTGATAGCCACTTAAATATATTTTGGTCTGCTGGAAGAAATCTCTTTTTGGTGATAAGCTAACCTTTACTTATTGATTATTTTTATATTGTCAACCTGTGAACTTAATATAGATAAATTATATTAAAAAAAACTACTGATAGGGAGTAATTAGAATTTTGTCTATTTTTGTGAGGTTTGTCAAATAGTTAATGATGTTCAGGGCCAGAGACGCAGCAATGGACAAGTCTGATGCGGACAAGCCGGGAGAGGATGGGCAGCACCTTAACAGAAATAGGGTGGGTCGGCTTTTATAGTTAACGAGTTAAGGAACGGTTTCAAATTAACTACTTGTTATAGGGATACGGTGGTGAATGATTGTCCGAAAGAAAGACGATTTCGTGCTTCGTTTGTCACATTAAGCCGTCGGTTCCGGCTACTACCGATGGTAGTCGTTTACAACACCCAATCCGTATTAGAATCAAGTGGTGGGTCACCATAGTTATGCTCAGTGGGATGGCTCTTTCAGTGGGACGTTATCGGCTTATGATTAAAATTAATCGTGCCTATCGCAGTCCACTGTTGGACATAGGTCTCCCCCATTGAAATCTAACCAAATGTATTCTATACATTTCAGAGCTTCAAGTCCAAACAACTGGTTCGCAGTCAAGCAATACGAGAGTCACATTCCCCCCCTCGAACTATCTCCCCAGCTTGCCGGTCGCCCGTCGACGATAACGTTATAAATAACGTTGCCCAAAATATCGCTTCCAATAATGTTGCCGTTAAAAATAGCGGTACCAATAATCTTTTAAATAACGGTTCCAATAACGTTGTCAGTAACGGTATCAATAACGTTGCCAACAATAACGCCAACGCCGCACCGTTGAAACACAGCTTGTCCGTGAACAACGTGCCCATGAAGAACAACGTAACGGTGCGCAATCTCGCCGATAGGTCGGTGTGCGACAGTGATGTGGTGAACGGGAACGGGAAGGATGATGAGAGAAAGCAGACGGTGGATATACAGGTGAGGGTGTTTTCTATGTATAATATGTATATTTTACAAAAAAAAATGTTATATGTATATATTTAGTTTTCTATGTATAATTTGTATATATTTAGTTTTCTGTGTATAATAATATGTATATTTACAAAAAAATATAAATGTTAATCCGTTGTTTAGTACCATTATACAGGCTTTACGCTTAACTTGGGGCTAGATGGCGCTGTGTGAATATCTGTGGATATTCATTTATATTTTATTATATTAACATACAGCAACAACACATGCTTACACACACACACACACACAAACTGTGTTTAATTTTATTTAGTTGTAAGGTTGGTATTTATTACTATTGATTATCTGAATCCACTCCAAAGCTATATTATTTTGCTGTTTAATAAGGAATGTTTCAATAACATGTTAACAATGTTATAGAATATAGAAATTCATACCCTCTCGCTCTCGCTACGAGACGTGGGGACTTGGAGACTGTTTACATTTGATGTCGGCTACGACACCAAGGGTTCCGGATTCGATCCCCGGGCAGTACAAACGTACGTGTGCATGAGCACACAAACGTTTGTCTGTTTGTAATGGTCTCGATGCTTTCAAAGTATAATAAAATGTATTTTTAAAAAATGTATATTAGTATGTTTATACGTTGTTTAGTACGTGTGTTTTTAGAGCGATACGACCCGGCGACCTTCAAAAAGAGCATATTCCCTGTTTAAAAGGCCGGCGACGCATTTCAGTGGCCTCTGGTATTGCAATTGTACATGGGCGGCGGTGTCATTCACCATCAGATGAGCCGTTGGCTCGTTTACCTGCTATAGCATACAAAAGTACCCATACTACAGGCTTCACCAAGACATCGAGACACAACGCAAGTTTATAGGCAGTCCAGTGTCGCAATTTCTTTGCGGTTCTTACCTGTGAAAAGTTTTATATTTCTAGGTAAATTTACTGATTCCTTGCGATGATGGCATGTTACAATTGCACAGGATGGCATTTTGAGAAAAAACGGTAATTTCTTCTAATATTCGTGCGTCTTGACTCGTCTCACAGAGCGTAAACTGGCAGCCAGTGTATGCTCGTTGAGCTTACATTTGTCGCACTTAAAAACGCGGCTTGCCCTATCTCCTGTATTGGGAAATCTGTGGGCTTCACGCTTAACTTGGGGCTTGTTTGCTGTGTGAATGTCAGAGGATGTCGTCGTATGTTTAATTACTTCTCATTTTCCCTCCCCAGTTGTCCGGATGGGAGGAGGGGGGGCGAGGACGCGCCCGTCGTTGGGTCGGACGCCAATCGGAGTCGTCACGCGAGCTGCTGTCGCACGGCCCGAGGGTGGCCTGCGTGTGCGGGGCCTGCCCCAACTGTCCACATTGCAGGTATGTTTGTGCTAATCGGCTTACACGTCCCAGGGGACGAGCTAACCCGTAAACGGTGTAAAGGCCTTAGTCGTCCATCGCTTGGATGTCTCAGCGGTGGATGACTAAGGCCTAAGATTTTTTAGCCAATTCCCAGAGTAAATCGCTAAAGCAGAGGGAGGAGACCATAAGAGAATGAAACAGATAATATTCAGTCGGTATGAGTTAAACAGTCATCATCAGCACATTATACGTCCCACGAGGGGCACGAACCGTAAACAGGCGTCCACGCAAGACCTGGCTACGGTTCTTTATTCCCAGAGTTAAACGTGGAGTAGAGGAAGAAAGACTACAAGAGAACGAAACGGAGGATGTTTACCTCGGTTTGGAGATTTACGTTCCTGGGTGGGCTACCTCCATCTCTTAAAACAGTCATCGGCATTAGCTCATTATACGTCCCCACCGAGGGGCACGAGCCTCCGTAACTGTGTATATACTTAGTCTACGCGGCCTAGTGCGGATTGGCTGAATTTCCTTGCGCACGGCTGCGAAAGATTCAAAGGTTGTGCGAAGTCGTCCACCCCGATGGAGTCGCGTGGACGGCTAAGGCCTATACACGAATACGGGTAGGCTCGTGCTCCTCGCTAGGGACGTTATAATTGATCAATGATTCATAGACTACAAAATGTGATATCATGATCATCATAACAGCCTAAAATGTCCACTGCTGAACTAAGGCTTCCCTAATGATCTCCACGAAGTTGGTATGCAGGCGTATGGGGTAGACATCTGCTGTCATGTCTGTTTGCCAATTTTGGTTTGGGTGTTTCTATGTATATTATGTGTCATCATCATCATTACAGCCATGTATGTCTGCTGCTGACTGAACGAAGGCCTCCCGTAAGATTTCCACGCGGGCGATCCCAGCAGTTGACATCCATCTGCTACCCGCCACTTACCAGGTCATCAGTCCTCTGGTCGGAGTCGGCTACGCTTATTGTAATATAAATAAACAAAAGGTGGTATATTTCCAAGGGGTCGGCGGACGGCGCGCGTGTCCCATCAGCAGGATTCCGGCATTGCGTGCTCGGACGACTGTCCCGATTGCTCCGATGATACTGCAGGTAAACATTTATGTATATATATATATATATATATATCATCAGCTTATTAAACGTCCTCACCGAAGGGTACGAGCCTACCCGTATAGGGTGATTAGGCCTTAGTCGTCCACGCGGGCCAGTGCGGATTGGACGACTTCACACACAACCTTTGAATCTCTTCGCAGGCTTGCATGAAGGTTTCCTCACGATGTTTTCCTTCACCGTAAGAGCGTCGGATAACGTACATATAATTTCGAAAATTCGAAAACACATTGGTACGTGTCGGGATTTGAACCTCAACCCTCCCGGTAGGAAGGCCACACCATTGAGCATGCAGTTGCACGCCACTGCATCTAGTCAGTTTATTGTTTATCTAATCTGTCACCTTGTTAATTGTTATTTAAATCTATTCATTATTGCAGGCAACGACGGCATACGGAAATCAGACAGTTTGGATGTGGATGATCCAACTTATTACTGCAGGTATGTGGACTCTTTATATTTGTGTTAACATAGGAGACGAGTTCTGGAGTGGAGACCGCGTCTCGGCAAGCGTAGCGTAGGACGCCCTCCGGCCCGATGGACCACATGCGAAAGATCGCTGGTGGAAGCTGGATGAGTAATATGTTTTAATAAAACAACACAAAAATGTTAAATGGTGTTTACTTTGCTAGGGAGCAGAATGTGTGTGACAATATATCATTTTACCCACTTTTACTGACTATTATTAAGCTATCTACATTTTAATGGTTTATTACCAAATAAACAGTATACAAGCAGGTTGTAGGTTTCTATATATGACAATGAGGAAAGCGGATGACCGGGATATCTTGCGCAAAATGGGGGAGACCTATGTCCAGCAGTGGACTGCGATAGGTTGAAGAGAGAGAGAGGAGAAAAAAACCGCTGGTGGAGGCTGGTGAGGCAAGGAGGACCAGGATATCAGGCGTAGAATGCAGTAGACATATGTCCAGTAGTAAACTACCATAGGTTGAAGGAAAAAGAGATAGATAAGACTTACCGCTGCAGGCAAGTAAGAGGGGGCTTTAAGTAATGACTTAGCAAAAAACAAAGATCGCTGGTGGAGGCTGGATGAGGCGAGGGGGTGTGGGATATCTGGCGCAGAATTGGGAGACACTATCTCCAGTAGTCGACTTAAACTTAGGCCCATTTTCTAGAAAGAGACTCAGCGTTGATTTTCACTTAAATTGAGTTAGAAAAAGATGGTGCTTTATACCATACATAGCGGCATCCCTTTCTAACTCAAGAAAAAATCAACGCTTGAGTGTCTTTCAGAATGCGGACCTTATTAGTTTATTTTTTATTGTATTTTGTAAATTTTTTGACGTTTATAAGTGGTTTTTGTAAGCCTGGTTTGAATAAATTTATTTTAACTATGATTTTTGAAGACATAGAGATAGTTAAGACTTACAACTGTAGACAAGTAAGAGGGGGCTTTTTGTATGTAAAAATTTAGCAACGAGAAAAGTTGGTGCAGGCTGGATGAGGTACCAATTAAAACAGAACGAATGAATGCAAAATTTTTACAATCGAGACACAATAACGATCGCATTTAAATTTAACAGAATTGGTGTTCATTTTTATTCTACTACACTTAAAGAGATTAAATTCTCTTTCACCATTGATTATTTATCGGTAACCATTGATTATCACTAGCACTACTTTTTGTTCCAGATGTCCGGAAAGAAAAGAGAAACCAAAGAACTTATCACTCAGCCGAACGGATTCAGTACTTTCTTTATCAATCGTCTATGTTATTTTCTTGGATTGAGAGTATACAGTATGCAATATGCATCCTGC
>PQWD01004263.1:0-25223 GCA_019425675.1 Leucinodes orbonalis
AGATAATAATGTAACAATTTATATTTGATGAAACTGAAACAAAAGTGCTCTCTGGTAAAATCTCTCACTTGTTTTAGTATAGTTTGATAGCGGCAAACAAGTTGAGTTGGACATAATTTTAGTCTCCAAAACTTTACCTAGCTAATTAGTTTTAGCGTCTGAATCCGTTCAAAACTTAGTGACTAATTTAAATCCTCGAAGTTGACATGCAGTTGGTATTATGATCATTATGGGAATGCTTCTAAATTGTTTCTACTTCTTTACTTATGTCTCGTGAGTACGCATTACATTGAAAAGTTTAATTATTACTTTATTCTTTTACGAAACATAGTTTGTTTTTTAAGAAAATCATTTTTTAATTTTAAAAGTAGATAATGACATTTTGGTAGTTCAAAATTAAGGAATAATTTGGTTAAAGGTGATTAAATTAATATCAGTTATTCACACAGCACCACCTAGCCCCAATTTAAATAAGGAGCTTGTTTAATGAGTACTAAATAACGGATAAATATACTTGTTACCTTTCTGTGGATATAAACAAATTGTTTATAGAAATTACCCAGACTAACGAAACAAAAATGCACATACATTTTTGTACTGCACGACTTCTATATATATAACACCACACAAGTTCCTAAAACATAGCGCTGTTTAAAGGTTTGTGGATACCTATTTATCTCTGTCGGTCTCGTACCTACCAAAACATTAGAAAATTCTTCATCCATTCGTAGCATTAAGTACTTATCTGTGAAACCAATAAGCTTATCCTTCAGAAGTCGGCACTGAGGCCACAAGCACTGGTGCGATAAATTGCTCGTATGTTCTCCCGATTCGCTAAACTTCCTTGTTTATTACATAGGGAAATTGTTTTGCTGAGCCTTTCTTTTGTGCGTAAACTTTTCGATGTCCTCTTATTTCCTTTGTATTCTGCCTATTACTAGCGATACATACGAAAATGATGAAGGAATAGTCTTTTGGGATTATCTTTAATGATAAGCTTATGTTAGTTTCGGTTTACAATGTCCCCGAGCGATAATTACGGTTATAAACGACACGATCGTAATTGCCAACAAAATGACAGAAATACACAAAACACAAACTCTAGAAGAGTTTGTGTTTGTTTGTGTGAGTAAGAGACATTCGTAGGATGATAATATAGAATTATATAATTTAGACATATTACAGCTATGTAAAAACGAATAGTATTATATAAATTTTGTCTCGAAATGAGAACATTGTAAACCCCAATTTTTGAAAAGAGTAACTACACGAGTTTAATGAATCTACCACCCGAACCGGTGGTAGATTCATTAAAAATAACTTCTTGACGATTCAAAAGTGTCATGTAATGATTTATTTGAATAAAACATTTTTGAGTTTGAGTTTGAGTTTCGAAAGTTTTACCTGTAGATTTAATCAGTTCCTATTCGCGCTGTCGACAAGTAATGGATCGATTTTGCTCCCCTTAAAAAAACTAGGTCGCCTAGTTCCCTTACAACAGACTAAGCTGAGGTTGGAGTCCCACTTAGGAAGGCACTTAGGCTCGTCATATAATTTTAATGGATAGGAGCCATCTCAACTCGCAGCTTCCCCGGGTAAACAACCACTACACAGCTGCCGAAATCGATTGTCAAAACAACTTTTAGTAAAAAAAATATGCAAAAGTTCAACACCGTCAAAATACAAACCGCTAATTATCAAAATCTGCTGATATTTACCGAGGTGGTGATTGGAAGTTAAATTAAAACCCTTACCCTAGCACAAGATTGAGATAATTACCGAGCAGTTATTATGTCTTCTTCAAGAGTTTTCGAGGTTGGAAAACGACCAAATATTTGTAAAGGACCCCATGGGAAGCAATGGGACCTTTTTATTGGTATAAAAAGGTTTTCTTTAGCATATCACTAGCCGTAATTTAACATTTCTTTGTGCAATTAATTGAGTTGGATATACGTTCAAATTTGTTTGGCTTTCCTCTCCTAATTTGATGAAGGAACTAGGTGCTGCCAAGGGCTTCGTGGCCTCGATCATATAAAAAGGAAGAATGTCACTAAAAGAAGTATATTAGAAAAGTAATTATTAAAATATGAAAACTCTTTCGAAGTAATGACTTCTTTTTTGTATTTAGTAGGTTATCTTGTCATAAATTTATTTTTGGAAATGTTTTTGAGGAGTTAGTGAAACCTCAAAAAAAGAGGATTTCAAACCACTGTACTGAAATCTCCCCTCTTTTTCCAAACCATGTGTCAATGGATGCAGATATCACTTTATATATTCCTAATGAGTTTTAACCTAAGAAAATAATCATAAGCCAAATACAACTAATCTCCCCATAGACGCTGTGCCATCCTGTGGACGTTAAGGCTGACAATGATTTATTTCTATTATTATTTGAAACCCTTTTATCTTAACTACTCTTCTACTGTTCAATAATTTGTGTACTACTGTGTCCCTGCACCATAGGCATAAACATACATATTAAGTTGAATATATTATCATAACGCCTATTAATTTAAATGACATAAATGGCATCATAAATATCTGCCATGTAAAGCCCGTATTACACAAAAACACGCGTTCCGCCGAAATAACTACTAAAACACTGCTTAAGCCAAAACAAAACGAGCCAGGCAACATTACGCATATACACGGTTAAAGGTTCATTCTACTTTGGACACCCATTGGGAACCAACCAGTGGGTGTCCAAAGTAGAATGCAAATCAATGATGTAAAAAAGTATGGATTCGTGATATGGTCTCAAAACAATCAAAAAAAGTGTTCCGAGTGCAGTGACAGCACACATACACATATTTCGAATTTTGAACACATTTACCTAAACAAAAGAGTCCAAACTGTTCTCTCTTCGGCAGTTCGTTTTTGAGGCATAAGATGGCGTATCCACCTTTACATATACAGAAGATCATGGATGCAAATGCAGTATTTGCTTTTAAGTATTTTAAAATAAACTTAACTTTCGTACATCAATTAACTGACTTGAGATACCTTCGCAGGTAATTAATTGCATACCCTAGGTCTCCGTCATTGCCACCGAAGGCCCTCCGATTTACTGAGCTTAGACATTAGGTCGGTCCATTAGACCTGATTACTTTGAAATTAATCATAGTGGATCCTATGGTACGCGTTCGTAAATGTGGATGATGATAAATATATTTAATTCTATTTCATAAAAATATTAATCATTGAAATTATTTAGCGGTGGTGATCTACACACCAAACTAAGGCACCTTAGCTTATAGTTTTATGATCTTAGCCAACCTTCCCTGCTTATGGTGGATCCTGATAAACTGACCAACACGGTGGGCAACAAAACTTGAACATATGAATAATGAAGTCATTGGGAAAGGCTCAATATTCCAATACTCTATATAAACGTAGTAGTAGTAACTCTTAAGTAAGTAAAGGAAAACGAAGCATCAATATTTATTGAAAGTTTATGAGTGCGTATTTAATAAAATATATCCTAAATTGAATAAATTGATTCTGATTTGACTTTCAGTGTAAACTATTTCGTATTCAGGTGTTTAACTTTTAAACACCACTGGAACGCACCTTGCCCAAAGAGCAATAAAGCCGGGTAATACGGGCAGGTCAGTATGGAGGCACATTATCCCGGTACAATAAATAATATTTCTCATTACCCCGCCCTCGACCGGGCCGCGACGCCAAGCGGATTATCCGGGATGGCGAGACACCCGAAATACGAATGGAACACACGGATGATCCGGAAAAATGCACGAGCTGCGGAATTAAGGGTGTCTCGGATTCTCGCTTCAATTTAATTAAATTAAGACAAAATAACGAAGTAAGCAAGAGAAAAGTAAGGATGAGATAGCCAGATAATTTACAAATTGGACTACTTGGTATACACAACAAATACACAAAATTCATTGTGTAGAGTGTTGGCGGATCACTGGTGTGGACTGTTGCCCTTCGATCTGTAAGGGTGCAGGTTAGAATACCACCGCGTAGCAATGCCTTTTAGAATTTTCGAAATTTTATTTACGTTTATCCGACGTTCTTACGGTGAAGGAAAATATCGTGAGGAAACCTGATTGCGGAAAGGAAACAAATTGCGATTCGAAGGTTGTGCGTGAAGTCGGCGAATCCGCACTGAGGTCACGTGGACGGCTAAGGCCTATACACCGTTTGCGGGTAGGCTAGTGCCCCTCGGTGGGGACGTTTAATGGCCTGATGATTATAATAAGAAATAACATATTCTCTAGAGGCATTTGGCCTATTCGTATATTACTTTAGGGTTAAATTTCGGCACCAATTTATCCACCTTTAACCTATAGCTTTGTTTAGTAATATTCAAGCAAACAACTTTACTCTAGCCAAGTAAACCTTATTTTTCATAAAACCTTTCAAATTTTAAAGAACTTTATAATAATAAAGCGTTATTTGAATTCCTTTCACCAGAGCTGAAGCAATGAGACAGCAATTTGTTACCCTACCAGAAAAACAAGAGCAAAATCTAAACCGATATCATAATTAGCATTCTCTCAGTATAAAAACATACTAAAACCTAAAAATGACATATTTGCAGCTATTTCGTGTGGCTTTTTTTTACACAAAGTTGTTTGAGATTTTTATACTTTAAGTAATTAGGCACTATACTAATCAGTTAATTGATGTGTTTATATGTAAGGGATACTTGTTCTTCAATTATTAAAAAAATCTCCCTAAAAGGTTTACTTTGCCAAAATGACATCTACCGGCATGAAACTGAATTAGCGGAAAACCGCTGAAAATCGCAAACCCTATACGGGCAACCGCCCCATCTGTCGGAGGCTTTCGGGAACGCTCCCTCCCAGTCCCCCTGCCTCTCCCTCAACCCCTTCCGAAACATATCGATCGTCTGCACTGACACTACAACTTACGCTACTGAGGTAACGTCTGCCACAAAACCTGAAAAAAAAACATTATTTAATTCCAAAGTAATCAGTTCTTATTCTTCATTAGTGTGTTTACCATATCCAAGAACCACAGGTGAGTGACCCGAGAAACCGCCATTCATACAAACCATTCATATCTAGTGACGTAGACAAATACGCATTTCAGCCTTTATGGTTTTAATGCCGTGGCATTTTCTTGTATTTGTTTGTTTTTAACAACACCAAGTCTTTGAGTAACGCGTTGAACGATTACAGTGTGAAGGTTTTTGATAATGTCAGCTGATATGCTAGTATAGCTCCCATTCATATTTGGCGATTTTTCCAGAAATAGGTCACATGTTTCCATGACCTGTCACAAAAATTACAGATTTTGCAAATAGTGACTTGCAGCTCAATTTGCAGTGAAAATCTTTGTTGTATCACAGTAATCGTGGTATTACGTGATTGCAATCTCGAATTACGTCTTTACATATGGGAATAGTTGTGAAATATAACTGGAACCCTCCTCTTTTATCAAATATTTAAGTCTAGATCAACTGATTTATTGTAGATTCTTTATTAGAGTAAGCTTTATCTGCGTTGTATATTATGGCCTTCTTCATTAACGAATACTTCTGAGACATTTTAAATCTCGAACATTACACCGAGTTTTGTTTGGGTGCTTGATATATCCTAATATTGCACAACTTAGTAGGGTAACATATAAATTTATATTTTCCAGGACGGCGCCCGCGTTCTCAACATCAACAGAAGAGGCGCACGCACAGAACGACGGTCCGCTGCTGGCGGACAATGTGTACATCGACGATGATGGGTCAGGGATAGCCCCTGACGAGAGCTCCGGGTCCGGCTGGGGCCCCGGTCCGGGACCTGACGACGAGGACGCCGCGGGCGGCTCAGGTGACGCGCCCGAAGACTCCGATGACGAGGACTATGTGCGCACCACCACAACCACCGAGCAGCCCGCACCGATCGTCCCAGTCAAATCAGAACCCGACTCCATCCCGGACGACTCGTTCAACACCCTCAACACAGCCAAAACGGAACACCCGTACCAACCAGAGATTGTGTTTACGGAAAGTCCAGAAACCGATCTCCCGCCCAATCCAGCAGACTTCGATATTATTATTCGTGAGTAGTGGCTAAAGCATGCCAGTTTGATTTGCTGTATTTTTTATTTTTATTTACATTAGCAAGAAGTTGTTCTCAAAAAATACTATTATGAAGTAAATTATCAATTAAAATTTTTGTTTTCAATTAATTTTGTTGTTTAGATAATCTCAAGTTTTTAGTTACAAAAATTTTAAAGTAAGAACACACAAAATGAAATGACTTCTTGCTTAATTTTTTTAGTGATACATTTCTGACTTTTTATACTTTTGGTATTAATTGTGTTCACTGTGAAGAACAACGACAATCGAACTATTTCTAAACAATTTTAACAGAAGAATTAACTTCATGCTGATAACCAATGGGATGACACAAACGTTACGCAGCCTTGAATTAACATTTTTCTCATTATCTTTGTATTAACAGCATTAATAATGACAGTTTATTCATATTCGCCAGTTTCCTCCTGAACATGTAGGACACTGGTTTGTTAGTTGCAACATAACAGTTTTGTGATAACTATATAAAGGAATTATTTTAATGTAATTGGAAACTTTTGGATTTTAACTGTACCGCTATCGAGGGACTTTGGTAAGTATTTGTAAAGTGTGGCTTCCAAATCATCTGTTGAACATTCTAAAGTGGTATTTATTTTTTGATATCTATGCATGACTTCATTTGTCATCACCTCGATACCTCATGATCAAGTCCTACTTACGATGTTGTACTTCGAAATCATTCAAGGTAGTTCGCATGACTTCAGGTAATTTAGCCCTAGATATAGTTACTTCATCTCATAAACGCCTTCATTGTAACTTCATTTGTATTTCTCTATTATATATTTCTAGAACTCTTGTAATTCTGTGTTTTTTTCTTAATATCGTTCTGCTGATCCTTCCCATTCCATGTCCAATGCGCCCAAGTTCTCGTCATCAAAATATTAAGACCCTACAACTTACATATTCCATAACCTAATCTTTCTTATTTAAAAAAAATGACTTCTGCATCTACCGCTAATAAATAATATTGTCAATTTACATTTTACTTATTCTTATTCCTAATACTAATTACCTGTTTTAATTAGGGACTTATAACTTATCTCTTACATTAAATTAGGAATCTTATTCGACTTTATAACTTCTAATCATTACAAGTAAGGAAAATTTTGTCGATTCTTTTTGCCGATGAATTTAGGACGTATATGGTGTTGGGAAATTCTGACATATTTCCTCAAATGTTTCAGCTCGCATATTGAAACCCAGTGAAGGAGCACCCGAATCACCAGGCGGCGCGAGGGAAGACGTACCCTCGCGCAGAGACGGACATTAGCATGAAGAAACCAACCCAGATATTGTAAGTATTATCTTATTTCTCATACGAGTAAGCGATTAACACGATCATTTGGAACAAACTAACAAACTTAACTAAAGAATGAAATCCAATGATTTCAAATAACCTTAGTTTCTCACGGCAACAATTAATGTTGTTTCGCTCTTCGTAAAACTCTGCTGTAACTATAGGTCGGCTGACGAATGTATGATATTTTTGAGTTACGGCCGAAACCCCTGATCTAATTGCAAATTGCTTTCTTCGTCTTCTGTATTATATCAATTGACTATATCAGTTAAAGATCTCACTTTTGGTAGTCTAGTAAAATCAAATGATGCGTTTTCGAGCATAAAGTTATCGGCTACACGCTTTTTAGTTAGTAGGTAATTGGACTCACATATTTAATATAAAAAAGGTTTAGATAAATAAATAATTTAAGGGGACTAAAGACTTTATACTAATGAATACTATTTCAAAAAACTGGTAATGAAATTAAAGGTATTATTTATTCAAAGATTATCCATTCGATGTACGAGTAATGATTGAGACGTTGGCTACTACAGCAAGGAAAGGAACCCGGTAGTTCGACACCTGGGCAGTACATTCAAACATATTGCGCATGAACATGTATTTTGGTATGGGTGTTTCTATCTAGAAAAATATATAAGTATATTTATCAATTGTTTAGTACCCAAATTACAGGCTGAATGCTTAATTTGGGACTAGGTGGTGGTGTGTGTTTCAGTATGTGTATGTGTGTGTGTATCAGAGGATATTAAAAAAAACTTGTTATATTTTTTAAAGTACTACTTAGTATGATTAGGATTGTGAACAGGACTTAATATCCTCACACGGACTCCTGACGCCCACTCACGTGTAATTTCTATATAAAATGCGTCATCATAAACTTATTGATGAAGTAAACATTTATTTTATACATGAAACCATCGATCATCTTTACCATTTTAAAGATACACCATATTAATACCAATATGATTTTATATCCGAAATTGTAAAAGTTCGAAGTTGAAACTCTGACGCTGAATCACATGGAATCTGTTTATCTTAAATATACGGTTACAATAATTTACAACTGCTCGTAATTAAATTGTAATTGATTCATAAATAAATTTAACTTTCTTATAACAATTTAAATAATATATATTCCGTAGCTCGTAGGTAACTATCCATAGATAATAATAAATACCTACATTTATTTCTGACAAAGCCCATTAACGTTAGCAACAGGGGCTTAAACTAGTGGTATTATAATTTTTAATGAAATTGGGGCAACCAAATAAGGATTTAATTGTTGATAGCATAACTTCTTGATGTCGCATTAATATTAATTGTAAATTCTAGTATCGAAACCTTGACCAACCAAATTATTTTATATGCGATGCTGCAGCCGAATGAGGAATCTGAGGAGCTGATGATAGCGCAACCTTTTGTTATGTCGCATTTACATGAATTGTATATTCTAGAATCGAAACCTTGACCGACTAAATTCTTATTTTTATGCAGTAGCTTTCAACCTAATGAGTACTCTAAGGAACTGTCGATAACATACCTTTTTGCTATGCCATATATTCTTAACATATGTCGCTGATGATTCCAGGAGCACGAGCCGGCGGGTTCGAATGTGAACACCGAGTCTCGGCCGTCGGACAACGTCGTCTTCATCATGAACGCCAAGCCTGAGGACCGCGCCACCAGCTTCTTCGCGCAACCCGGCATTCTCGCCGGTAAGTTTGGATTTATTACTGATTATTTGAACTATTTAATGAAAAACTGAAATTCTAAAAAAAACGTTGTAATAACTTTTTTTATTTTAAAGAAGTTGGATAAGCCTGTACAGATTCAATGCTATGTACTTATTAATTTATTTATGGGTATGCCGCCAACAGTACATATACTTAACTAGGAAATTACAAATATATGAATTTATGTTCTAGAACATGCACAAATAACAGGCATACTCAGCATTCTCTTGAAACGAAGAGCAACAAGAATAAAAGAAAAAATAACTAATATTACAATACAAAATAAAAACTATTGCAAACTAAGACTGCTTAGCAGTTCAATTTTGAATTTATATTAGAAATCGTGGAAAATATCATTTTTTTGGCAAATTTCAAGATAGAAACTGTATTCGCCATAAGATAAGTGGGGCATGATGACCCAGATTTGATCGAAATCGAGGTTTATGGAATATTTAACAATTTATTGAAATAGATGGCGTTTCGTTTATTTTGCATCGCACAGGTAGTGTTTGTCGAACAACATAAGACTAAGACTTTTTATTATTACGGAGCTCTTTACAAAAGCTTAGACTTGTCCTTAGTGTTCGTTACTTTTTATTTTCAACCACATATTATTTTATCAGAATGTGAAGGGCATTCTTATGTGCTGTCTGTTCATAGGTTTATTTTTCAGTAAATTTGCTTTCAACGAAATTAAATTCTAATATAAATATTGTTAAGTTAAATGTCCCTTGGGCAAAATGAGGAGAGTATTTAGCAGTGATCCGCGATTTTTTTTCCTGGCAAAAAATAACAAGAATGTTTTCTGATTTCAGCTGTCATCGGCGGCGCAGTTGTAGGGCTACTATGCGCAATACTGGTAGTAATGTTCATAGTGTATCGTATGCGTAAGAAGGACGAAGGCTCGTACGCACTCGACGAGCCGAAGAGAAGCCCCGCCGCCGCCTCCTACGGGAAGGGACACAACAACCGCGAGTTCTACGCGTGAGACGACACAGAACAAACCATGCCACGTGTTTACTGAGCACCGATCCAAAATGGCCGCCGGCCATTTCGGCGCTTTTTTAATTTTGACACGTTCCGTTCCAGACAACGGATTACAATTACTTTCTCTAGCGTGGCTGTATTGTTCTGTAAATTCATATTTGTCCGACAAATAAAGTTACTTTTTTTAATAATTTGACAGTTACATGTACGGATTGTACTGCGATACGTACAAGCCCAGTACACAATTATATGTCTTATCGAAGAGATTGTACTGAAACAAAACGCAATGACATAAATTATATCACTTGGCAGACCAATTTAAACATATGGTGTGAATTGAGGTTCATGATGAAATAATTTATCTATGTGTACTAATTGACTTCTTCGTATTTCGACCAATTGTGGTTTGAGTGTTGTATGTCAATAGTTCTAATCATGCCTATGATGTTGTATGGAAGATAGTCTTGTAAAAATTAATGTGCCATCTGCTTCAAAACTGTATATTGCTATAGTTTCTCTTCGCCTAGACTTATGCATATTGTAAAATCACAAAAGTGGTTTATGGATACGTCCATATCGTTTAATTGATTATGTAAAAATAATTATACTAAAATATACTATTTCTAATGTTTTGATGTAGAATTTATACAAAAAGTATCAGGAATAATAAAAAAAATATCAACGAATTCTTTTGAAATGATTCGAAATAAATGTAATCATTATACATAATTTTATTGTTGTAAACTAGTAATGCGTGTCTGCTTTACGTTCCTTAAATTAATGTTAGTGTCAACAGCGTCGGTTGTTGACCAATTTATTTTTAAGATTTGGTGTTTCATTTATTTTTAATCACATTTGCTGAATATATAGGCTTTATTTAAAGGCAATGATTACATTGTCAGTTTTGGCTATGAATTGAAAGAGGAATTGAATTAAGTTCTTTTTGGTTTTTAAATATATTTTGTTTCCTCTTTTTTATTGTTTAGACTACAGCAGAATGGAATTCCCCGGTGGTAAGTTTGTGTTTATTGGAACCAAATGCTTTAAACGCTGGTTATTCCTGACTTGGTGTTACTTTACTCGGTATAGATTATTTGTGTCTCTTTAGCTGTAATTATTCGTATCTAGGTTGTGCAACGAAATTTATTTATACAATTTTCGTTTATTTGTCTCGTAATCAATGCTGTTTGTGCCATCTTGAATGTTAATATTATCTTTATTATCGATTAAGTCTTACTTCCTCGCTCGTTTAGATCTTAATTTAATATGGCGTCGTGTTTCAATTATAATTAAATATACCATACCGTAACGAAATCTAATTAAAAAATATTTATTGAATTAAAATGGGTTAATACGAGTGAATTCTGGAATTTATTTCATTAATTATTTCAAAGTATAGAATATTAATATGTTATATCACTTGCACAAAAAATTAGTCTCGTATGTCAAAAGTAAATCAATCAATGTATTATTAAATATTTAGATATATAATTTATAACTGTAAAAACGTTCGGCGAGACAGATATATCGGAAAATTCATTAGAGTACATTAGAGTGAATCGTCGCAATATTCTGGATTTTTCCTCGGTAACACTGCAATCATTTTCATTTGGCTTGAAATGTATATTTAAGATGCTGAAAATGCTTGTAGAATTAATGAGTATATTATTAATATAGATAATGCGTAATTGATATTTATATTAAATAATATAGCATTCGATGAAACGCTACGGCTTGTGACGTCGTCCACTTTGCCGCGAGATAGATTTTACCGTGTATGTCTAAAGTGGTATATGCAAACAGAATTGTTATTAAATAACATACAAGTGTATAACTAAAGCTTTTAATACCTACTTAAACGCTGCTTAGCAAAATGGAATTGCAGTGAATCGATATGAAAATCCATGGAACAAACTAAACATTCCTATCGGTCCGTTGAAATTGAGTGGTAGCGAGTTAGTTGTAAGTTGTACATTATAATTGTAAATGTCTTAGACTAACCTGATTAATTATGCAGTAAAGTCGTGTAACTAAATAGGTATACGTAGCCGATATTTGATCAAAAGACCGATATTTCTATTTTATTAATACAGATGGAGTATTTTGACGGCAAAAAACAAGAAAGTTGACGTTGAAGAAAACTTATCAAGTTGAAACATGCAAGAATAACTTTCAATAATTTTATGATGACGCAACTGTTATTATAATAACTGTAATCAGAGTGTTTTGTATTATCATACCTGAATAGTCACTATGATACTGAAAACCTCACATCAATACCTAAGTATGCAAATAAAAATGTTTTACCCCAAAACGGCCTTTGAGTGCAGTGTAATTAAAAATACGTTGAAAATGTAACGATAAGAATGTATAATATTCTATTAATTTCACATTTAACATCTGCAAATAAGAAAGCTAACAGCTTAATATAAGTAGGCTGTCAATAATACTTCTTTGGAATCATGTTATGTTAGTATATTATTAATTAAATACCTCCATAGTTACAGCATTTTGTAAACAAATTGTTTCATTTATAACATAAACTTGGCATTAAAAAAAAAATATTTATAAAGTCAATATTAACTACCAACCCTGTTCTATTTTATTTAGTTTTATATGTTTAATAAATGCATTAAGTTATATGCACGATGTAAGTAATTGTAAAACCTTTCATAGTGAAATCAATTTTGTTTGTGAATTATATAATCATTTATTGTACCCATGACAAAAGTAAACAATACAATTAAATTTTATTTAATGATTATTTAATAAACCCTACCTACTTAGGAGCTTATTCGTTAATTCAAGCTTTATCATTTATATGAATAAAATATTTTTATGAATATTATTCATTCATTCATTTGCAGTATGAACTAAAGTTTTAAAGTTAATTATTCAAATCTGTTAAATATACCAATTCGGTCGACAATGCATACATAAAATTCGAGGTTATTTCTGGTGAAATTCCTTTTTGTGTCATTAATGGCCTAATTGTTGCCAGGATATAACTCAAAATAATTTCGATAATTGAATCAAATTAAAACAAACCTTATATATACTATTCTTATCAGCTAAACGAGTAAGTACTCAGCTTGAGTTTAAATATCTGATTCATATCTACATTTTAGAGTCAATGTTTATTTGACAAAAACTAGAGTGATTAAAGACTACATTGTGGATCACATGCTACGCGATCTAAGGAGGTATATTGTAAATGTCTGTCTTAGTGACATAACAACAAACACCTATACAAGATGTTTGTTTATTATAGTTAACAGTTGTCTTAGTGTGTGGAGGTGTTTGTAAACAGTAAAATTGCAAATGTTCACATAAACGTCATCACCAGAATTATAGGTCTCAAATTTTCCTGGCCGTAAATCAATATAATGTTTTCAAAATAAGTTCATACTTCAAAAACCAATTCTGTTCAGGGCCATGTGTGTGCACACATTTATACTAATATACATTTTTATTTTCGAACTGACTACTCCTGTTGGCCGCAGATGGCCTTTACAGCTTCACCGGGCATTTGGCGAGCACAGATGCTTAAAATTACCACAAGGAGCCTAAGGGTGTCCCAGAGTGGGACTCGAACCTCGGCTTAGGGCGTTGTGGGGGGGGGGACTAACATACATTGTAAGTGGTTAGGTGTAAGCATTATACAAAAATTAATGAGTGTCCACCTTGTAAATAATGCTCCTTTACACTTAGATAAATATACAGGTCATTACGAACAATTGTGGTGTTTTATTTTTTACTAGCTGTTCCCCGCGGTATTGCCCGCGTTATAAGACATTCTCCCGAAGTAAAACATAACCTTAAAGCGCGCTCAGGGGAGTTACCGTCATCTTTTAAAGCAGTGTTACAATAATATAACTTCGTCTTTTCTAGTTCCAAAATACTGACGTATCATTATACTAATACTGTTATAAGAGATTGCGGTGACGATTGCGGTAACCCCCAGGTGACGCGATTTATCCAAAATAAAAAGTATTTTCTTAAATAAAAGTAGCCTACGTTTTTTATTACATCAGTTTCCTCCTAAAAAGGCACATCCAAATCGCTCCAACTGTTACAGAGATTACTCACAACAAACAAACAGACAGACAAAATGTTGTTTTGGTGTATGTACCGTATAAGTATTCATATGCATGAAGAAAAAAATGGTTATTTCTATATTACAAATAGACACTCCAATTTTTAGGGTTCCGAAGCCAAATGGCAAAAAAAGGTACCCTTATAGATTCGTCAAGTCTGTTTGTCTGTCCGTCCGTTCGAATAACACAACACCCTTTTTTATATGTAATAAATTACTGATAAGAAGAAACCCTAAAACATCTTTTAGTTTGCCACCAAGGCAATATGATTTTATTTTTCAATTTGTGTAGGTCGTGAGTTCCGAGGGGAAACGTCACTTTGTGCGATTTTTCCTCGTTTAGGATATTGCAGGCTTAATCACCAGATTGTCCGATAATAAAGATTCTGGGGGCATGTTGAGCCGTTCGATCCCAGCTAACCTTAGGGTGGTAATCAATCACTCTAAAATCCGCATTAGGCCACCATGTTGGGTAACGGCAATGCTATTCTTTATATAATGACGACCCATTTGGTGGTTGCGGTTGAGCGGTCGGCTGCAACACAAGTTTCCGGGTTGATCCCCGGGCAGTACAAACATTTGTGTGCAGAACATGTCTTTTGTAATGGTCTGGGTTTTTCTATGTATAATGTATGTATTTACAAAAAAAATGTATGTAGTATATTTATCCGTTGTTTAGTACCATAATAAGGCTCACGCTTAACTTGGGACTAGATGGCGCTGTGTTAATTAGTGGATATTTATTTTTATTTTTATTATAAATGTAGATACGCCATCCGTGCCTCAAAAACGAACCGCCAAAGATAATTTGGTTGCAGGCTCTTTGTTTGTCAATGTACACTCATACGAAATAATATGTGTATGTGTGCTGTCGCTGCATTTGGAACACTTTTTTCAATTGTTTTGTAAATATATCACGAATCTATACTTTTACATCACTGGGTAACAGCCCGATCTCCCCACGACTATCCCGTACGGGAAGACCTGTGCCCTGTATTGGGCTGTTTTAGGCTGATGATGATGTTCTGTGAGTACGGATAAATACAAGATGGTTGTCACGGTACTGAGTCAACTAGGTAGATACAACCGCAGTGCCAGATATCGTCCCTCGAAATAGGAGTGTTAGATATTGCCCCGTGAAATAAGAGTCCTATGCACTTTGATGTTTCGGGATAAGGGCACTGTAGCTAGTGAAATTACCGGGTATATGATACCTATGATCTGTCGTCTCGGGTGACGGGCGCTGAGCAGTGTTGACCAAAAATAATGACTACTGATACAATTTTTTTAACACTGCATCTGTCATGAACAGGTGTATCACTTACCATCAGGTGAACACACTGACTCCCGTTTACTTATAACATTAAAAGGATGTTTTATTAACTGACGTTTTGCCCGTGGTGCAACTGGTGCATCTTGCAGAACAACGATCAACGCTCTCTACGCGATGCAACTGAGTCACAGCACAGACTATCAGCAAAATGTTATGAAAACGCACATTTAACTGGGCCTCAATCCCATTTAATTACTTGAAATCACAACACCATTCCGTCACTTTACAATCCAACTGTTTATTTGGCATTCTGGTACAATTTTAATGATAATGATTTAAAATGGTAATTATATACTAGAATGAATTGTGATGTTACCAATTAAAATTTACCATAAAACGTAACATATGATGCGCCATTTTCAAAGATCATATTTTCGTATTGAACGGGCCAACTACACATTTCTGGAAGCTTCCCAGGAAATACGTACGAGTATGTTGACCAAATTCGAAATTAAATCTAAACCTATCGTAAAGTTTGCCTAAATATTGAGTCCTTTATTAATTGAATTACCTACAAAAACGGCATAAATAATGTGTACGTTGATAATCCTGTTGCGAAACCTAAACCCGTGATGTTTTTGTGTTTTTATTTTCAAATGAATATACAAAATATAATTTAATATAAAAAGAAACGTTTTAACTTATGAATACAATGAACTCAGTCATATGTCAGTTAAAATCTCTAAAGCCTATAAATCGTAATAATTACGTAGTGAGCCATACTGTATGAATTATATATTAAAATATTAAACAATAGGCACTGGGTATATTTAATTTATTACAATAGTCTCATTAAAATAATATAGAAAATTAAGTTAAAAAGATAAGTTAAGTTTGCTCTACGTGTCTTACAATAGATACTCGTTAGCAAAATCTAAAACAATACAGTTTAATTTTACAAAATACTTCATACACAGAGACGCTAATGAAAGGCAATAAGAACGTCTACATTGACGTCATGTAATAGTGGCGTTATATATTTATAAAGGTATTTCGAAACGCTTCACAACGGCAGCGTGGCCGAGTGGTCTAAGGCGCTGGTTTTAGGCACCAGTCCGAAAGGGCGTGGGTTCGAATCCCACCGCTGTCAAATATTTTTGTTGTTATTTCTATTTATTCATGCTCTATAAGTTACTTAAAAATCAAATCTTTTTACATCGTATATGTCTGTCTATATTAATAGTCGATTAATCATTTGTAGATTAGAAATTTTACCGAAATTAGAAACACATATGGAAGAAGTTATGTATGGTTGGTATGGTTTACAATACTTTTTTTAACATTATTTTGCTCACCAAAATCTCAACTAACCAGACCAAAATTAATTACCTACATTGAAACAACTCACAAATTGCGCCTTTCGTAACACTAAGTCCGCCAATAATCTCGCTTCCTAATCAAGATTCTAACTGCACTTTCTCTTAGGTAATCAACCGTGGCGATCTAGACAGGAGGATTTTGAGGCTACTATGAAATTATATACTAATTTATTTCGATCATATTTTAGACTCGGTACTGAGACATCTAGGTAGGTTACACCAGAGTGCTAGGTATCGCCCCTAAAAATAGCAGTCTTTAATTTTAAGTGTGCAATTTTTTATTCATCAATAAGGCAATCATTAGCGACAAGCCAATGTAACAAAAACATTTACAAGCTATAATAAAAAGCCAAATTCGACAGTTCGTAATGTATTTATAAATTGATTAATTCTGCAGCCATTGAATCTTGTGCTACGAACGAACCGTCTAATAAATACTTTTCAATTGTGATGTTTTATAGCGTATTTAATTCAAATTAATGACGGTAAAAAAATGTACGTGTTGTAAGACTACTTATAAGTAGGTAGTCACAAAATTTAACAAGTTACACTTTTTTTTAATAATATCTGCAGATAGGTTTATTTACTAACAAGATGCATAATCACAATGAAAAATCAACCAAAAAATGTCCGAGCCGCTGGACACATACGTTGATTTACTAAGTACTATATTTAAGATATTAAAATAATCATTAAAATTATTACCTTAAGTAAGTTAAGGAGATCTTTTCGTCCAAAATACCTCAGTGTCTGAAGACGAAAGTCTTTGACCAGTGTGTGTTGCCGGTTATTACATACGGAAGTAAAACGTGGTCGCTTACTAAGGGCCTCTTAAATAGGCTTAAAGTTGCTCAACGTGCTATGGAAAGGGCTATGTTAGGTGTTTCCCTACGCGGTAAGATCCGGAACACGAATATCCGTAGGATAACTAGAGTGACTGACATAGCCCACAGTATAAGTTGAAGTGGCAGTGGGCAGGGCACATAGTGCGTAGAACCGATGGTCGATGGGCGGAAAGGAACGGAAAACGAAGCGTAGGCCGACCCCCAACCAGATGGACTGATGACCTGGTTAAGGTGGCGGAGCAGATGGATGTCAACTGCAAGGGATCGGTCCGCGTGGAAATCATTAGGGGAGGCCTTCGTTCAGCAGTGGACTTTGGTTGTAATGATGATGATGATCCTGAAGGCGTCATTAAAAGGGTATAACATTAAAATCACGAGCATACCTATGTCATTTTAACTTGTAGCGAGCGACATGATTATGAATGAAAATTTTACCCAACTGACGCAATGGGCAAAATATTGCGCTTTATTGTATTCTTTAGTTGCCATTGTATAATATATATAATTGTTTGCTTATGGAATGTGCGCAATAAAGTGTTTATAAACACTTTATTGCGCACATTTCATAATCTATCTATCTGGTGTCGTTGTATTCAACTTTGTATTCAAGCCGGCTAAGGCAATAATAGAGCGTCGGTGGCTCAATGGTGTGGACTGTCGCCTTCCTACCGGGAGGGCTGAGGTTCAAATCCCGACACGTACCAATGTGTTTTCGAATTTTCGAAAATATGTACGTTATCCGATGCTCTTATGGTGAAGGAAAACATCGTGAGGAAACCTTCATGCACGCCTGCGAAGAGATTCAAAGGTTGTGTGTGAAGTCGTCCAATCCGCATTGGGCCCGCGTGGACGACTATGGCCTAATCACCCTATACGGGTAGGCTCGTGCCCCTCGGTGGGGACGTTTAATGAGCTGATGATGAAGGCAATAATAATATAAGTACCTATTATGAGAAGAATGACGTCATTAGCGGCAAAAAAACTGTTTTGGTCAAAGTAGGTCTACTTTGCCTATGGTAATGTATTCGATATATAGAAAACGAGATCATCAACATAAATTTTCTTGCAGAATGGTGGTGGGAGTTTATGCGTTGTTTGCAAATATTTTAAAATACTCAAAATAATTCCAAGGCGAGAATTACTAATACACAAAAACTAAAAATTAAAATTATACCAGGTCTTTTAGAGAAATACTATTTTACTGAACCAAGATAATAACCTACACATAAGGAGATTCAAGGGTTGTGCGTGAAGTCGGTCAATCCGCACTGGGCTAGCGTGAACAATTATGGCCTCTATACACCCTTTAATAAATTTATACCATAAATCTTGCTGAATTGCCCTTTCATCATTTTAAATTAAAGATTTAAAAAATCCTCATGAAAAAAGGTTACTATACATTAGACGAATATTTATCAGATAAAGATGTGTGGTCTTGCACATAGTGTTCCAGTTACAAAATCCTTGTAATAAAATATTGTAAAGTTATGTGTAGGTAAATGACAAAACTCTGTATTAAAAGTTTAAAAGAATAACTCGAGTTTCTTGCCGGCTCTTCTCGAAGATCCTATTTATTCCGAACCGGTGGTAGAGTCATAAAAATATAATAATAACAATTAACGATTCAAAAGTATCTGTAACAGATTTATTTGAATAAAGATTTTTTTATTTCTTTCTTTGTCTTAAAAATTACGGACCCTTACAGGTAAGCTCGTGCCCCTCGGTGGAGACCTTTAAGAGCTGATGGTGATCTTATCAGCGTCTACTCAGTAATATCAACTCTCCGATCCAGTGCTGCAGTAGTATATTAAAACTTGAATTTTTTTTAATTAATTTGTCGGTTTAGAAATGTTTCTTAAATTTTTTTTTTAAGCAGTCCGTTACAACGGACCCTCAATTTGCGTGCCATAAATGCGGACGTAAGTGTCGTTCTAGAATCGGCTTATTTGGTCACGAGCGGCATTGCTCTCTCCGATTAGGCGCTGCTTTAATCATTTGAAAAGATGGATAAGGCCTGATGATGATATTTATTAGCCGAGGTAAACAGCCTAACGAAGGCAGGCCGGTGACTATCCGGTCGTCATGTTGACTTGGTGATTGTCAACGAAGCATCACTCGCTGCTACACCATCACGCCATTCGTTATACCCAGATTTCCCAATACAGGAGATGGGGCAAGCCGCGTTTAAAGTGCGACAACTGTAAGCTCAACGAGCATACACTGTCGAGTCAAGACGCACGAATATTAGAAGAAATTACCGTTTTTTTCCAAAATGCCATCCTGTGCAATTGTAACATACCATCATCGCAATGAATCAGTAAATTTACCAAGAAATATAATAACTTTTCACAGGTAAGAACCGAAAAAATTGCGACACTGGGACTGCCTATAAACTTGGCGGCTTGTCCAGTCTAATGTATATTCTGATGTCTGTGGTTATACCTGTATTAATTATTATTTATGAAAAGTATTCAAATTGTTAAAAGTTAAAACCCCTTAATCACTAAATAAAATGCATAATATAGCAACAAATAAAAAGTATGATACTTCCTTTATGAAGATTAATGTGTTGTGACCCCTGCTTCGCGTTAAAACTATCTCCTACTTTCATCGCCATTTAGGAACAAGAAATCAATTATAAAAGTTTGAAAAAAACAGGTTATTATATAGTGCAGAAAATAAATCAACGTTATTTATATGTTTGCCACAGTATGTTTTGCAGAACCAGTAATATGATGTGCTAAACGACGCATATTTTTGTATTGAAAGAATCACTAACTTACTAAGAGTAAGTTAAAACAGGATACCAATCGCTAATAACATCATTAATCACATGCCAGTTTGATATAGTTTTAAAATAATCTTGTGTGTGCAAGATAGCGCCACAGTTCTAGCTCTATATTATTATTATAGTGCACCTTCAACGCTCATAGGTATATATTTATTAATATCTTTATGAATCCATAAAAAGTGCTCAATATGCTAATTTTGATATATTTTTATCTTATGGCCTTTAAGCCTTTGCTATGGAGTCAGTTACTGCAACCTAATCTGGTACTGTGTATATAGCGAACTCTATTCAAAACTGGTGTGTAATTAATCGATGTCAAATCATACATGACTCGCCCGATCCTTAGCGGAATATTAGCATAAACAAAGACTAAATTCGTACAGAGACCACGGAGTTAATAAAATAATAAAAGATTTGGTGTATTTATTAACTCTACCCATTGGTAGCGACACGTTTTTGGAGGATTCGAAGTCCAACCACTCAGACGGTATAGTAGACAGCCTCCCTTCTTGTACGTTTTTCGAGTGCTTGTTGGCGGATGACTAAAGCCTCATATGTTGAATGGATGAAAATATAAGGAACTGAAATTAATATAATGGTTTAAATTTCTTATTGCGTATGAAAAATTTACAAAATTTCTAACATTCACCGTGTACAAGTGGTGCTTTGTTAATTTAGTTATTGGCCTTTGCTTCTTTGTAGACAATGTCACTATATGGAAATACTAATACAGCTAATTTGACTTGTTTACAAATGCGAGCGCCTTTAAAGTGATTTTTGCTTTATAGAGTTTTTTATGCCATAAGTGAACGCGACGGTCAGTGTGCTCACCTGATGGTAAGTGATACGCCTGACCATGACAGAAGCAATGTTGAAGAAAATAATAAAACGAGGTATTCATTATTTTTCTGACGTTTTCGTCACCTGAGACGACAGATGTTAGGTCTCTTATACCCGGTAATTTTACTAGCTATAGTGCCCTCATCCCGATACACAATGTGCAAAACACTCCTATTTAGTTCTTTAAATAATAATATTTTATTATGAAAAGTGCCCTAACTTATCTGCATATTTTCTATACTCTATGGCACAGTCCGAAAGATAGTAGCCGAATCAATCTTTTTTTTTTTAATAAATTACCCCAGGCCATTGTCTATGCTTAACCCGAGACGTTACTCGATCAAATGAAAGAAAAAGTTAACTAATATCAGCTGTGACAGCGAAAGTAAAACGAGAAACAATAGAAATTAATCTGCGATCAATGTAGTTTATACTTTCAATATTCAAGCCTTGATGGTTAAGGCGTTTATAGATTAACTACTCGGTCCAACGCTTGATCTTGAAGTTCAAGGTGGATTTCCGCTTATAAATTTTGTTTTTACCAAAGCTTATAATTTTTTTGCTTGATCAAATGTTTTAGAGGTATGTTCAACGTCGTCGTGGTGAAATAAATAAAATCATATTTTGATTAGGTGACACCTACCAGAAATTCAAAAGAGAACTGCTAAGCTTACCTGCTATGCAGTCTTCATTTCCATAGTTTTATTTTTGTATTGGAATATTATATACTTCTTTGTTATCTTCTTGTAGCTCTTTGTTACTAGAGAATGTTGTGTATGCCTGTAATTGGTGCATGTGCTAGAACATTAACTAAAATATTTGTGATATTCTTAGTTAAGTATATGTACTATTGGCATACCTATAAATAAGTACTCATATCATAAGTGACACGTCATGAACACAATGATATTCAGTATAATAGAGAATACAGTTTGTAGGCTTTTGTTTAGGTAAATTTACGCTCATTCTAAGTATGTATATGTGTACTGTCGCTCCATTCGGAACACTTTTTTCGATTGTTTTGTGAGCATATCACGAATCTATACTTTAAACATCATTTTTAAAGTTTGGACGTACCTAATGATGTTAGAAGTTTTGTTTTGAGTTTATAGAGTAAAAATATCGAGTGGCTTTTATTTTTGAAATGATGTAATCGTTAAACCAATTCAAAAAATATTAAATACAAAAACTTCGTTCAATTACCTGCCACAGCATTCCAGTGCTCATAAAAACATCTCCAGAGTAGATTTTACTGTTTAGTATCCACGATTATTTAGGTTATCTATACTAAGGTATGTAAGTTCCTGATAAATAATTTACTTATTTATTTACGTGTAATCTCACGACTAAATAAGGTTTCTCCAATGCGATAGCGTAGACAATTATAATATTTTCAATAATCATATCAACATTAAATAACAATATAACCTAAGAAAAATTGAATTAAAATAAATCAAGAATAGATTAATGTCGAAAGATGCCATTTCTATAAAATATATTAAATGTTTAATCGCGAAACAATAGTGCATGTTCTGTTATATCCTCCAATCGAATCATGCGTTAGTATCGAATAAACTCAATCGGTGAACTCAAATCGAGACCCGAAAACACATCTAACTAAAAAATAACAAAAACGCACTTGCAGAGTACCGATACTTAAATAACACCGTTTCACGAGTATTTTGCACTCCAATTGGTGCCATTATTTGAAGTACATTTGTACGATATTATCTTCATTGACACAAAATAATTTGGAACAATTCTTTGTGAACTGATGTTTTACTTTCTTCGTCTTTTTCGGTTGCCACTTAGAGAATAGTCGAAACTAGAACAAGATTCTAGTATAGCGAATTTAACACAATATTGAAGGCATTCGTAATAATAAAAATAATAAATAAAATATATATATTTGTAAGGTATTAAAAGCGGCATTGATTCTGTTATTTCCTTTCCTATGGTACCTACATCACGCATCTGGTGATCAAAGTGTTAAAATCATTATCAATTTGATTAATACCATATGATGTTTATGAATAAGAAAAAGACTTGATAATCATTTTGGCTTCATGCATATATTAATATGATATATGACTCATGTAGTGTAATGGTTGAAATGGTAGACACTGTAAAAAGCCTAAATATGTCCTAGCCAAACTGGTAAAACAAGCACATAGTTGACTTTTCCCTTGGGATTCGAACCCACACCTCCCACACAAGCACCGATCTAAAGCGATCGCAGTGCCCACTAGTCCACGGAGGCAGGATTTATAACCTCGCTCATTTTGACATCGATGCCTGCTGGAAGAATGAATGGAAAGCGTAAGCAATTGGTTTATTTGCCCAAGTTGTAGACCCAACAGTAAAACCAAGGATTTCGATATTCCTCGTAAACTTTGGTGTAAGTAAAATAGGCTTAGATCAGGGCATGGTCGCTGTAACTATTTTCGGCATAAATGGGGTTGGCAAGATTCGAACCTGTGTGATAGTGGCGAAGAAGCCCAAACCATGGAACAAACCAACGACATCTAGGCTGTGGTGTCGTTGGAACAAACTGTTCAGCAGTGCCCAATCCATGCGTTTAAAGGCTCTTTGGAAGAATTCATCCATAATCTGACTCCTGAGGCGGCAAATTGGCTGGGGGAACTTAGTGTGGACTTATAAGAACATAATAAATTGTGTAATATGTAGTCGCATAATTACAGTCCGCCATACGATTATTTACATTTATTAATATCTTACATGCACAGATGTATGCATGCATTCATAAATCTGCGCTTATATGGATGAGGAGTATCTAATCTGCCATTTTATTCGGGCGCCTTTGTTTATGTGATTTATTGGCTATAAAAAAATACAATTTCTAAACTACTAAGCTACTGGACACCTTTCTCCTTTTACACGCGTAATAAATGTGTCATAAAATACACTAATATGATTTATATTGCCTCACGAATAGTTGCTATATTAAAAAATATTTATTAAGTCCTGACACTTTTAACTGTCAAATTAGATGAGTAATAAAAAAAAAGTTTAAAAAAGAAAGAAGAAGTTATATGAATCCTAGGACTAAGCTTGGTCCTAGTATGAATCTATCTCTTATTAATGAACTAAAAGCATTTAGGTTCACGAATAAATCAGAAATGATAATTATACAATATACTATCGTGAATCGTTAAAGGTAGGATATAGTATTTTTTTCAATGGAATTGTTTTAATACCAAAAATTCAGTTACACTACCTTTAATATGTCAATTAATAACCTCAAAAGAGTGTTGAGTGATGCCAATGCCAGAAAAATGGTGGAAAATAATGAAATGTCATTTTCAAAAATCAATAAAAAAGCTGCATTAAAATATCAGTCAACATACCTATATGCAATCTGTTGCTATGTCAACGGCTTTCGGCAGATGTTTCCTATTACATAACACACGAACTATTGCGAAAACAACCCAATAAAAACGGTTCTCGCCAATTAGCTGTAAATAAAACAGTTACGGACTTAATTAAGCTGAACTTCGCTGGGTATAGGTACGTTCCCACGGCGACGCATTTAAGATGCAAAGATCATGTTATACTTAGGAAATGATTTTTTATTGATATACATAGTAAGGTCAGTGCACTCATTCCATAGAATTGAAACGACTAGGATCTATTTTTAAGATTTTTAGTTTATTTAGATTATGTATTACCTAAATGTTATGTTTCAAAAGAGTGGCTGTCGAGTTTCTTGCCGGCTCTTCTCGAAAACCTACTTATTCCGAACCTGGTAGAGTCATAAAAAAAAAATAAGCACCGGATAAAAACAATTGACGGTTCAAAGTATTTGTAAAATAATTATTAAATAAGATAATTTTTAATCTACTTTACATAGATGTCATAATTGCTTATTTTGTT
>PQWD01004264.1:0-31798 GCA_019425675.1 Leucinodes orbonalis
GAGTAATTAGGCCTTAGTCGTCCACGCGGGCCCAGTGCGGATTGGACGACTTCACGCACAACCTTCGAATCTCTTCGCATGCGTGCATGAAGGTTTCCTCACGATGTTTTCCTTCACCGTAAGAGCGTCGGATAACGTAAATATATTTTTCGAAAATTCGAAATACATTGGTACGTGTCGGATTTGAACCTCAGCCCTCCGGTAGGAAGGCGACAGTTCACACCACTGTGCCACCGACGCTCTATTCCTTATTCCTTATCCAATTGAAACCTTAAATGCATTGCAGATTTAAAATAGATCTCTATGACCGTTTACAGCATATGTTTAAATTGACATTTTCGAAGATAATACCAAAGATTAAAAAATTGCGGGACGTAGTATTGCAGCGACACCGGTTGGCCTAGCGTGTCTATTTAGTATCAGCATTGCACCCGAGCGAAGCCGACGTGGCTCGCTAGTTCAGTATATTTGAGTCTTATACCAATAAATCCACAAGAAAGAATAAAAAATATGATTGATCAACACCTACGTCCAGTTCTGAATGAACGGATTTACATTGTTTGAAGCGCTCAGTCGCATTTTAGACCTTTCTCAAAATATACCTTTCCATAACTTTTCGATTACGCACGTTCTTATAACCTTTCGCAAAACGAAACCCTGGCTCACAATTTTACGTGTTATTTTTATTGTCAAATTGTATATCTTCAGAATTAACCACATTAAATAATATAAAGGATTTAAGTCCAACAACGTGTAAAAAAGGCAGTTATAACAAAAGAGAGAAACCACAGATAAATAATTAAATATAGTATTGATGGTTCCAACACAAACCCTCATGAAAAAGGTTACTATACAATAGAAGAATATTTATCATAAAGATGTGTGGTCTTGCACAGTGTTCCAGTTACAAAATCTTTGTACAAATTATTGTAAAGCTATTGTAGGTAAATGACAACACTCTGTAACCACCAATGAGTTTAAGTGACTATCGAGTTTCTTGTCGGCTCTTCTCGAATATCCTACTTATTCCGAACAGGTGGTAGTCATAAAAAAAATATAATAATAATGACAATTGACGATTTAAAAGTATCTGTAACAGATTTATTTGAATAAAGATATTTTCTTTCTTTATTTCTAACAGTGTTTACCGTTCGTCATAGCAGGAAGTTGAGGGCGCGCGGCTCGTGTGCGATATCACCGACGTGGCCACGCCGTTCGCAGCGCCATCCTCACACATCTGCAAATATATAAAAAACAAAATTGGAGTGTCTGTATAATAATATTGAAATTACCATTTTTTTTCTTCATGCCTATTCAGGCATATGTAAGGTACATCACTACATAGTATAAAACAAAGTCGCTTTTTTGTTCCTATTTCCCTATGTGCGCTAAACTAGAATCTTTAAAACTACGCAACGGATTTTGATACGTTTTTTTTAATAGATGGAGTGATTCATACGTATAAAAACATCCATTAAATAGTGGAAGCATACTGTTATTTTTGAGGTTTCTAATATGATGTCGTAAATAATTTCATTTTTTCCGTTTACATTGCAAACGCAGGCTGAAGAAACGCAAGATTTATAAGAATAATGTACTCAGTATTGTAAACAATAAAAAGGTCTACAAAAAACTCAGCGATGGTATATATTTATCTCTTATAAATATCCCACAATAACAGTTTTTTGTCATTTCCTTTTTACGACAAATAATGGCCAAATTTCAAAACGATTTTTACCAATACAGCATTAATCCTTATCCCATTAAACACCTTAAACGAATTGTTGTTTTAATAAAAATCTACATAGCACTGTACAGCATATGATTTAAATGAATATTTTTGAAGATATTACAGATTTAAAATTGCGGTACGTAGCGTTTGCGGCGGTACTGGCCGACCGGGCAGGCGGAGCGTGCCTATTACGAATATCGCCATTGCACCCGCATTGCATTTGGCGGGTCGCTAGAATTATATAAATAAAATTGGAGTGTCCTAACTGTAGCGTGTGAATGGCAAGTGTACACATATCAATAGCAAGTGTACACGTCGGAATAGCAAGTGTAACGTATGAATAGCAAGTGTACACGTATGAATAGCAAATGTACATGTATGATACCAAGCGTACACGAGTGTAAATGGCCCGTGGTGGATACTCATCGGCGTCGGAGCCGTTCACCATCTCGACGAACTGGCGACACTTGAGCAGGAACAGTAGGTAATTAGTTTTGTTCAGGTGGGAGATATACATGAGGAAGGGGCAGGTTACACAATGGTAAGGGTACTTGAATAAATGACAAGTGTCACATATCAATAGCAAGTGTACACGTGTGTATGGCAAGGGTACACGTGGCCGTTGGAGCAGACGAGTTCTGAGTGGCGACGCGTCTCGGCAAGCGTACGCAGGACGCCCTCCGGCCCGATGGACCGACGACTTACGCAAGGTCGCTGGTGGAGGCTGGATGAGAAAAGCGGAGGACCGGATATCTGGCGCAAAATGGGGAGACCTATGTCCAGCAGTGGACTGCGATAGGTTGAATAGAGTACGCGTATGAATGGCAAGTGTACACGAGTGTAAATGGCCCGTGGTGGATACCTCGTCGGCGTCGGAGCCGTTGACCATCTCCACAAACTGGCGACACTTGAGCAGGAACAGCAGGTCCTGGTCTCGCTCCAGCAGTCCCGGGTACAGACGCCGCGTCAGCTCGATGGCCTCGCCTATACGACCGGCTAGCACCAACTTTGACACTCCTGCAAACGAGCAAGCAAAATATCGAAACAGCAGCAATATTAATGCAATATAAAATGCACTAGATAGCATAACTTTGACGAGAAATGTAGCGTATTCTGACAATGATGTAAAATGTATGGATTCGTGATATTGTCACAAAACAATCGAAAAATGTTTTCCGAATGCAGCAGTATGGAGGTACGTACGTAGGATTTACTCTTATTTTTATTTGTATAGCTTTTATCATTTTGTATATACATTAACAACTACTCTTCTTAAGTAGCGGTTTCCCCTTATATTTTTTTCTTTTCTTTTTACTTATAGGCATTTATATACATTGCACATAAGTCTGGCTCATCGTCACGTCTGGCACTGCCAGAAAATCTGCTGCTGCGCTGCTGTATGTCAAATAAAGTCGTTCATACATGTATACTTTTTAACATACACACAGCAGCATATACTGAGGCAGTGTCCATTTGACTAAAGTATTGCACTTTTTTGTTCGTGTTTAATGATTTTTAATACTTATTTATTGTATTGTTTATTTTATGTTATAATCTGCTTTTAAATTGTCATTTTTTTTCTGTTCATGTGTAGTACTTTGTCAATAAATCTTTTTTTTTCTTTCTTTCTTCGGCGGTTCGTTTTTGAGGCACGGATGGCGTATCTACCTTTATATATACAGAATATCATTGATTTCTGATAACTCTCTTTTACTTAACTGAAGTTATATACATTTTTTGTGATTCCCCATATAAAAACGACGGTCGAATTTTAACACACTTTTGATGTCAGCGAGACTACATCCATATTTCTTTATAAGTTCATGATTATCTATTATTATTTTACTATGCAGTGTCCCCGTGGGATATGAATCCACGACCCCCAGATCACGCCGCGATCCAATCCCAACAGACTACTAGACAAAGAAGGACGTTCAAAATTATTTAAGATACTTACGTTGTCGATTTTTTATAGAGGCTATGTCTTCGTGTATAGGCTGTCCGGTGGCGCGCGAGAACGCTTGCGCAGTCCCGCAGTACCCGTGGTGCACTAGGTAAGTCGACACCATCCTGCCAAAAAACAAATTATTATGATGTAAATATCATGAGAGCGTCGATGGCTCATTGGTATGAACTGATGCCTTCTGATCTGGAGGGTGCAGGTTTAAATCCCGCAATGTAGGTGAGTGTCTTTTCGAATCCTCAAATTTATTAAGGTAGATTTATAGTTAAGTAAAACGTCGTAGAGCGTCGGTGGCTCAATGGTGTGGACTGTCGCCTTCCTACCGGGAGGGCTGAGGTTCAAATCCCGACACGTACCAATGTGTTTTCGAATTTTCGAAGATATATGTACGTTATCCGACGCTCTTACGGTGAAGGAAAACATCGTGAGGAAACCTTCATGCACGCCTGCGAAGGGATTCAAAAGTTGTGCGTGAAGTCGTCCAACCCGCACTGGGCCCGCGTGGACGACTAAGGCCTAATCACCCTATACGGGTAGGCTCGTGCCCCTCGGTGGGGACGTTTAATGAGCTGATGATGAAAACATCGTGAGGAATCCTGCGCATGTCTGCGAAGAGATTTAAAGGTTGTGCGTGAAATCGCCCAATCCACACTTAGTCCGCGTGGACGACTAAGGCCTATGCACCCTTTACGAGCATGTCATGCCGTTCGATGGGGACGTGTATGATCAGGAACGTTAGCGACTTTTCATAGAGCTCTTTGAGAGACAATCCATGGTCGTCGCATCGTTCCTCGGTCGAGAATGCGCGAAAAATAAAATAAAATATATATTTTATTTTTCGCGCATTCTCACCGCGTGTCCTCGGAAGCTATCGGTTGGCAGCAGCGCGCGCGGTACCTGTGCAGTACTTGCTGCCAGTGCGCCGGATCCGGCGCGCATTCTCACCGCGTGTCTCGGAAGCTATCGGTTGCAGCAGCGCGCGCGGTACCTGTGCAGTACTTGCTGCCAGTGCGCCGGATCCGGGCGCGCATTCTCACCGCGTGTCCTCGGAAGCTATCGGTTGGCAGCAGCGCGCGCGGTACCTGTGCAGTACTTGCTGCCAGTGCGCCGGGTCGGGTAGCGGCAGCTCGTCGATGGCGAGCCGGGTCCGGGCGCGTAGCTCGCGCAGCATGTCCTCGATGTCGAACACGAACGGCTGCTGCCCGAAGTTGGCGTCCACCACCTCGCCCGGCGTCTGCAGACCCCACCGTGGGGTACAGGTTCGGCTGGGGACACAGTTTGGTGCTTTTTACTTCATGCACAGTAAACAATCGAGTTTGGGTTCTGGTGTCTTCAGTACCATGACACTTGATGAAAGAAATACCTTTTTTGATGAAATTTTATTTAAGTTAAGGAAATGCTTGTATGATGTCAATGAAATATTAACCATAAATATCAAAAAAAATATTTTTCAAAATGATATAGACAGCAGCTGTCATTTCGGGGGCACATTTTATGTATTATTGACAGTCTGTCCGTGTTTTTTTATACATCCATGATTGAAAATAAATAAATAATTAATGATAGAGAAAATCAATTATGTAATATATATTTTTTAGTTCATATGCAGCCCTATGTCATTTAATAATCATGCATCTTCGCTGAGTCATCCCGTTCTACATCAGATGCCCTAGTTCTTCGCTTTCAGCATCCAACTTTCACCAACGACCTATCGCAAATCGTGGGTCCAGTACCAGACTTGTCTGCTCTAACTTTAACTTGCCGATCCGGCGAGCTATGTCGGTAGCTTTTGTGAACTGATAGTTTATTTTAAAGTTGTAATCTTCTAGAAACATATAAAATTAACAATCATGTAGTAACTAACCGGCAGCCCCCCTAAAAGCAATGCCAAGGTGATGTCCATTCTTCGTATAGAAGCATGTGTTGTCGACGAGATTGACCCCGCAGCCGATGACGTCGCCCGTGGTGAACGTGGGCCCGTACGGCTGGCCCGTGCCCGACGAGCAGAACGAGTGCCCGTCGTCGCCGTGGTAACCGTACGAGTGTTTGTCCCAACCTGGAACGTTAAATGAAAAGTGTTTATTCAGTTTAGGTCCTTACAGAACACTTATGATTATATATAGTTATTGGTACATTGCAGATAAGTTATTTTATACCGTTCACACAGCGCAATATTTTTATAATGAGCTTGCCCTTGAGATATACCGGTGCAAGAGACGTGATCTAAGATGGAGTGAACTTGCCCAGAAAAAACCGTGTGTTGGATGCCATTGGATATGCTTTTTTAAATACATGCATATTATACATTGAGCCCGTTGAGCGTCGGTGGTTCAATGGTGTGGACTGTTGCCCTCCTACACGACTAAGGCCTTAACACCCTTTACGGGTGTAGGCTCGTGCCCCTCGGTGGGGACGTTTAATGAGCTGATGATGATACTATACATTGTATTACAAATACCTGACCATTTGACGGTTCATGTGGTGTTATGGTCGAGACGTTGGCTACTACACCCAGGCTTCCGGGTTCGATCCCCGGGCTTTAGAAACATTCGTGTGCATGAACATGTATGTTTGTAATGGTCTAGGTGTTTCTATGTATAAAATGTATGTGTTTACAAAAAAACATATAAAAGTATGTTTTACAGTTTTTTAGTATCTTTATTACAAGCTCCTCGCTTAATATGGGGCTAGATGGCGCTGTGTGAAAGTCAGTGGATATTTACTATTATTAAATAAATGCCTTGGTGTTACGGCCGACCTCTCAACCGCAACACCAAATGGGTCGTCACAATTCATGCGAACAAACTATTGTACTGCCTGGGGACTGGGCTCAGAACGCCTCAGATAGTACCTCGGATGTTTAATTATGATGCAGTATGTCTGTATGCTAAATCATATGCCATACACATCAGTCGTACTCCAAGTTCAATGGCAATCAAGGCAGCTGAAGCCATTGTTAACCATACTTGGCGACTGCCACCAAATGAATAGTTAAGTTACTCATTTGCACGCAACACTGGCATATGCGTTGCAACAACCACTTGTTGGTATACGTGTACATACTATTTACGCTTGCCGTATCATCATCATTACAACCTACAATATCTACTGCTGTTAGAAGGTCTCCCCCCACAGACATCCGAATATACAATTAGACTGGACAAGCCGCCAAGTTTATACGCAGTCCCAGTGTCGCAATATCTTTTCGGTTCTTACCTGTGAAAAGTTAATCTATTACTTGGTAAATTTACTGATTCATTGCGATGATGGCATGTTACAATTGCACATGATGGTAAACAACAGAGCGTAAACTGGCAGCCAGTGTATGCTCGTTGAGCTTACATTTGTCGCACTTTAAACGCGGCTTGCCCCATCTCCTGTATTGGGAAATCTGTGGTCTCCCTATGTTTTTCATGAGAACCGATCCCTAGCTGTTTACATCCATCTGCTATGACCAATCTTAAACCGCTTCCATTCATTCATACAACTTTTGAATTAATTAAAAACAAAATGTAGTATCAGTTCCTGAAATCGTAATTAAGAGATATTATAATCTTTATTAGATAAATTAGAGACACATTAGAAACGACAAGGCGTGACAAACAAAGTAATGCAATCTTCTGCTCATTAGAACTCCAGCAAATGCTTTTATTTAAAAAAAAGGCTTTTAATTATTTTTTCATAATTTTATTATAAATAATTAAGAGCCACCTTGAAAGGAAAGGTATTTTTTAAATGAATTTGTACTGTAATGTTATGTATAAATCTATGAACAGTGTACTTCACTATTGCAATTCTACATATATTTAATACATACTACAGTATCTCACTGAAACTTATTTACTCGTGGCCAAACAAGGTTTAAGAATTTATTTCTCAAAAGGAAATATACATTTCACTTAACATGAGAAATACAATAAGACGTTAGTTAATATTATCATGTTTCGCTAGACGGGCACGGTTCCAGTTACAAAACAATAAATAAAATAAAAATAGTTTCCATAAAAATATCAATTCAATTGCCGGTAGTTGTAGAACTTATGACCTTCCAAACATTCCTCTTTTACCTATTCAATACTGAAACGGTTGACAGAACCAAAAAGCTATTTAAGAATATCTCGAACTGCAGAGTAACTTTTTATTTGATGAAGTTATAACTTATTCTGTCTTCTGCTCTGGGGAATCGAGTTTCGAAACGCTCCTAAATACTCTCCAAGTGGTCATAACGGTACAACTAAGTTTACGACTTTTATATACGTTCAAACTTTGCAAAATATTTAACATTATTTATTAGATTTGCTTTTTATCTATTGCTAGATTTGTTATCACCAGTCTATATGCGTGGCACAGACCGCACAGCTTAGTTATAGGGAGACCCGGGGGCCGTGGGTTCGAATCCCGCGGGGTTGTTTGAACGGTGAAAATCAATTTGTTTCAGTTTGGTACGAACAGCGCAGGCTTTATTCAACCTGTGTCAAGTCTGAAAAGACAGATATTTCCGTGCTTTGGTCGGCACTTCAAGCTTATCTCATTGTTAGTTCTTAACACCTACAAATCCACAGCATCACCGGACAACAAATCTGGGAAGAATAATTGTAATTACTGTAATATCAATATATATATTAACTGCGTGGACTTCTGGTTACAGCAATAAGTTTAAATCGGAGCGTGACGTCGAACAGGAAAGCAGTGTAAATCCAATGATGTAAAAAGTATAGATTCGTGATTTATGCTCACAAAACAACCGAAAAAAGTGTTCCGAATGCATACACACATCATTATCAGCTCATTGAACGTCCCTACCGAGGGGCAAAAGCCTACCCGTTTAGAGTGATTAGGCCTTAGTCGTCCACGCGGGCACTGTGCGGATTGGACGACTTCACACACAACCTTTGAATCTCTTCGCAGGCGTGCGTGAACGTTTTCACGGTCACGATGTTTTCCTTCACCGTAAGAGCGACGGATAACGTACATATAATTTCGAAAATTCGAAAACACATTGGTACGTGGCAGGAATTGAACCTCGGCCCTCCTGGTAGGAGGTCAACAGTCCGCACCATTGAGCCACCGACGCTCTACGCACACACTTTCAACAAATTTGAACATCCATACATACACTGGAAGACACTGGCCTCCACTACACAGGCAATCCCAGTGTCTAGGGTTACTGATTTAATGGCACCATGATACACACATGAAATTATAAAGAATTGTTTAACTCTGTATATTTATTTGTATCTTTGTGTTGTATTAAGAACCGATTTTTTACATTTATTTATATATACAGCCAGTGGGCAGGGCACATAGTGCGTAGAACCGATGGCCGATGGGGCGGAAAGGTTCTCGAGTAGCGTCCACGTAGCGGAAGGCGAGGCGTGGGCCGACCACTAACCAGATGAACGGATGACCTGGTTAAGGTGGCGGGTAGCAGATGGATGTCAACTACTAGGGATCGGCCTGCGTGGAAATCATCAGGGAAGGCCTTCGTTCAGCAGTGGACATAATAAGTCTGTAATGATGATGATGATGATTTATTTATCCAGAATATTATTGCGTAAATCCAACAACCATTCTCACCGGGCAATCTGTTCATGTTGACGCCGTGCGCGGACAGGCCTATGCCCATGTACCCGTCGCGGCCCTTGGACACGATGCGCACCTCGAAGTAGTACAGGCCGCACGACGCCGGTATGGGGTGCGTAGCGCGCACGCTCGCCGCGTCCTTGTGCGTCTTGCCATGGCCTGTAATACATGTTGCTAAATGCTTAATTTTCCTTTTTATATAGCTTTTCATTATTTGACGATTCATTCGGTGAGACGTCGAGACGTCAGCCACTACACCAAGGGTTCCGGGTTCGATCCTCGTGCAGTACAAATATTTGTGTGCATGAACATGTCTGTTTGTATTGGTCTGGGTGGTTCTATATATGTATATTTATCAGTTGTTTAGCTCAAACTCAGTAATATGAATAACAAGCTAAAATGCTTAGTTTGGGGCCAGCTGGTGCTGTATGAAAATTAATGGATATTTATTATTATTATATCACCACTTGTACCAGGGTTTATCTTGTTGGTTGTCCTAAAAAACAAAAATAAATAAATTTAAAAAACGTTCGAATGTCCATGGATGGTGGAGATAGAGGCTGCGTCTTGGCAAGCGCAACGCTCTCCAGCCCGATGGACCGACGACTTGCGAAACGTCGCTGGTGGAGGCTGGATGAGAAAAGCGGAGGACCGGGATATCTGGCGCAAAATGGGGGAGACCTATGTACAGCAGTAAACTACAACAGATTAAGAGATATGGGTGGTGGTACCACTTATTATCAGGTTGAAATTGGGGTAAAACGGTTCATTGTCCGTGAGGAAGTTTTAAGTCCAATAATGGAATGTCACGATCTGTTTACATAGATATAAGTTACTTAATAACTTATATTTATACAGCCGTTTTCTTTATATTAAAAATTAATTTCGATCAAAATCCAAAGGTTGTCAGAAGAGACCCCCTTTGTCTACTGTATTTAAATAAGTTATACCAATAACAGGAAATGGACGTAAAGATGGCAGAATTATCATAAACTCTTCTTACATGGCAGAATTATTATAAAAATCCCTTACTCAAGAAAATTATAAGTTAGTACTAAATGAAGATCAATAAATTAAGTACATCATCGTCAGCTTATTAAACGTCCCCACCGAGGGGCACGAGCCTACCCGTATAGGGTGATTAGGCCTTAGTCGACCACGCGGGCCCAGTGCGGATTGGACGACTTCACACACAACCTTCGAATCTTTTCGCAGGCGTGCATGAAGGTTTCCTCACGATGTTTTCCTTCACCGTAAGAGCGTCGGATAACGTACATATATTTTCGAAAATTCGAAATACATTGGTACGTGGCGGGATTTGAACCTCAATCCTTCTGGTAGGAACGAGACAGTCCACACCATTGAGCCACCGACGCTCAAAAAAAATTCTCAAATTAAGTACATTGAGGATTATAAATGATACCTTCAGTATTTTTTTATTAAGGATATGTGTTAGTAAAAGTCTAAAATTATTAATTAGTAGTACAAGACATGCGAAACTACGTTTAGATTGTTAATTTAAAACTGCGCTGACTGAAATACAGATATAAGTTCAGAATACGCGTAAATAATATAAAGATTACAGAAATAATTTTTAGGATTTTTAATTTTACCGTAATATTAGTTCGGAGCTAGGTAGTCGGTCAACTGTTGCGAATCGAAATAATAAAAAATCACATAATTACACGTATTCTGGAAATGCGCCATACGCACCGTATATTCAATAAAACCCACGACTTTCAAATTAGGTCAATACATGAATATTATCATACCTAACAATGGGGAAAGGGACCGAGCCAACATCTTTCGGAACCCAAGCCTACCACCAAACCGTGGTGCATCCTTACAAAAAAATAAGTGTTAGTTTAAATTGTTATCTTCTTTATAATTTGAATGTCTACAAATATTGCTTTACGCAAAGAACAAGTCAAGTCTGTGAGCGTCGGTGGCTCAATGGTGTCTTCCTACCAGGAGGGCTGAGGTTCATATCCCGACACGTACCAATGTGTTTTCGAATTTTCGAAAATATATGTACGTTATCCGACGCTCTTACGGTGGAGGAAAACATCGTGAGGAAACACATGCACATGCACGCCTGCGAAGAGATTCAAAGGTTGTGTGAGAAGTCGTCCAATCCGCACTGGGCCCGCATGGACGACTAAGGCCCAATCACCCTATACGGGTAGGCTCCGTGCCCCTCGATAGGGCCGTTTAATGAGCTGATGATGAAGTCAAGTCTTAGATTTAAATAAATGATTTGATTCTATACAATTAAATTTTTTTGAAAAGAGTAACTACTGAGTTTATTGCTGGATTCTTCTCAGTAGAAAACTACCGTCCGAACCAGTGACTGAATAAACTTTTCATTTCATTCATTTTTATTTTATTTCAAACCAAAAAATGTCGAACACAGGTCTCTCAGCCAACCATTCCGGTCTTGTGCCTGCATCCACCCTATGCAAGCCATCTTTTCAAGTCGTCATAAAAACAACAAACAACATGGAGAGTAAGAGGATAAACTTTATCTTGGAAATAATTTCGCCGTACTGTTATTCCTATTACTGAGATTGGTGCGTCAGAAGCCGCAGCGACGCGACGTTGTTTTGCTCGTTGTTTATAGCTGTTCTGATGGCTGTCTGGATGCTTGCTGATCCCCTATTTGTATTATTGTATTTCCCGTCTGCACAGAATACTCATTTCACCATGAAACTTATCCCATAATGAATACAGAGACCGATCCCTGACGTTTGCGGAGAGTTAAGGTTTTGAGAATTCTTAAAAGTAGTGAAATAGACGCCAAATTAAAAGAACACCGGTTTTTTTAAAATCAAATAACATCATGATGAAGTTACAAGTTATCTGAGTAAAGTCGCAAACAGGAAAGTTTAGGACCCAATGTAATTATGACTATAATTTTCTGGAAACGTCAATAACTAGTCATTTCCTTCCGCCCAGCTAGCAAATGTAAAAGATAAAGACAACAGCCACTGTAAATGGAATGAATTCCCCTTAACTGTCTCTAATCGAAAACACACCCACATCCTGTTAAAGAGCTACCTTTTTCTCGAAGGATTCAAAAGTAATATCGAATCCAAGCCAAACTACCGTCAACCTCTAAATTCCATGCAAGGTCGAGCCAACGAACTCTCGCCGCAAGGAAACAATAATAAACTATTGCGAAATTAAATAATACATTTGCAAGAGACTAGCGACTTCCTAAGTAAATCAAACATCTTATAAAATTTTGAATTTGAACCTTATACCATACGTCTTTCGACATACATTTTAACGTATGTCATGTCATACATATTCTTCCATATTACGAGTATAATCCCAGACTTGCTAAGAGCTAACGATGAAGATATATTTTCAAAATTGAAAGAACTAGGTATAAATCGTATAGTATGTTTACACTAAATATAAAGAATAATTTCAAGTTCAAAACACATTGTTCTATTTTGCTAATAAACACGATTAACATTCTACGAATCACCACGCGTCCCGCTACGCAGTAAACGCTTATCTTTACACATATTACTTGTAATCTTATCGCCATAGTCATAAAAGTCATATTTGACGGAGCGCATTCATGGAAGCGTATATGCGTGACGCCCACATAGACACGGGCCGTTCACTAGCTATCTACAAAAACAGACCGCGCAAACCAACACGTGGAAGTTAATTCCGATTTCAATGACAACAAAGATTTTACGCAGACTCAAAGACATAACAGATAAAATTGATAATGCAAACGTCAGGCCGAATAAAGAAAGCAGGAGCCCTGTTGAAGATCCTAAAACCAGAAATAAACCTGTTTTTTTGCAGAGCTGACGAAGATAACTAAGATATTTATATGTATAAGAAAAAGCATGATACTACGCCATACGAGAGCGACCTTCTGCGTCTTCTAATTTTACGAGCGCGTACGCACACAACAGGTTAACGAACCGCCCGTTTACACAACACTAGATAAATGAAACTGGTGCTGAGTGAAATTTGACTTATCGAAAATGCTCATTCTAACGTATATACTATTATTATGCTTTTTTAGTATGGAGGGCTCACTCTTGCTCAGTCTATTCAGATGGAAAAGCCGCAATCTGAAATGGAGAAATATCAGCAGTACATGCGTATTCAATCGTTTCTTTAATACCATTTTGCTTAAAGTGGTCAGAAACACAGACGTAATAAAAAAAATACGTGGAACACTTAATCCGATAACATTCGAAATCATATTTAGCTACACTCTAATTTTATTACCATATGTTTGCAAAGTTGAAAAGGATGAAGTAGCGTATATTGAAAACGACCTCGTTTCACGAGCAATACTTGATGATAAACACACCTGAAGACAAATAGACAAAACACATCCCTGACGGTAAATGACACGTACAATACCAGAGCTTTGGAGCTAATGAATGACAAAGCTTTACCTGTAAGGACGCCATGTCGTATCGCTCAGGAAATATTTCTGATGGTAACTAATTCCAGGTAGAGGATACCCACAATTCCACATAAAGGATTTCTTCCATTTATCTAGGTTTAATGATGTCTTGATGTACGGTGCTGTAATGAGGCAGCAGAAACCGAGTCCGAATAATCCGACCACTCGCCTTGATATACGCGATAAAAAATTACCAGCATTTTGAGGTTACATCTGTACGTGAATCGAATGGATCAAACAGATCGGAAACAACCGAATCGTTAACAATCCGAGCTGCTCATCATTGGCAATGCAATAATGAACTTCAAAGTTATAAAAAGTACAGAAAAGTAGTATATTCATCCAGATAAATCACTTGTCAATCAGCTCTCGTATTGCGCCTAGAATAGACCAATCCCAAAGAAACAAAAACAACCGAGGTCCAGTTCGTCGGCCTTCTCCCGGCTCTTGACCTTCGATAACGTGGAAAGGGTTGAGTCATTATCGTTAATGGCAATGGCGCTATTATTTTTATTGGCATTATCTTCTACGATGTACTAGAAAAGACTTAAACCGTGATGATGACTGTTTTTAACATCTCGTTACTTTAATCTACAGTGCAGTAACACTTTTATCTGCAACCGTAAGACATACGTCTCATTAGCGAGAATTGTTTCCAACGCCCACTTCCACTTTGCACATGGATACATAGTCAGCCGCAATAAGGAATGTATATATTTTCGGTCTGACGTGGTAATTCTAAATATTTTTTCTGGTGATTTTATTCTTGATAAAATTTATTGTGTGCTATTTATAAAATGACTGAGAAACTGAGTAATAGACATTTCACCAAAACTAAGTAAGTATTTTAAAGATAAGTAATTAGATTATAAAAAAACATTCGTTAATCCTTCACAGACTTTTTTATACCATCCTTGTTAACGGTAGTAAGGAAAAATTTAATTCTCATTTTAGATCATTTGATTTATAAATATGATGATTATATTATTGACATTTAACAGTGAAAAATATACGCTTGACGATATATTTTGGCAGCAGCCCAAATGCACAAAGCTTCAACACAAAAAGTCAAGGTGGAATTCAACGCAAGGTCAAGACACCGATCCAATCAAACCCGCTGAACATTTAGGAAGTTCCCGTTTCAATTGTAAGAAAGAATGTTCTTTCAATGAATGATCCTTTATATTGCTCCTCCATGACAAAGGGATTTTGCAAAACAAATTGTTTCACGTTTGAGGATAAGCACCGTAACATTACTTAAAATTATTACTGCTAAGAACAAAAAAGTAAGAGTATTGAAATCTTTTCCATTATAAGGCTATATTTGAGACTAGGTAGTCCTGTTGAGCAATAAATGAAGCTTAACGATCTGTAAAGGTTAAGGTCTTCAACCTAAGTTGTCAGGGGAATGCCTCGTTTAGTAGTAAACTGAATTGGCTCATAAACATTGGACTGCCTGATTTGAGGACCCGAACCACAATCTACCTTTCACGCTAGTCCAGTACGTGTGGTCGACTTAGACCCTGCATGATGGAAACTGGGGGCACAAACTTGTTAACACAATGCAACAGCATCAAAACCTGATTGCCCCCTTATCCTGTTCATTATATATCTAACAAAGCAATGCCTGAATATGTATTGACGTCTAAGCGTGGAAGACATTAAACAATGCAAACTGGGAACATTGGCGCGTATGCACCGAATTAGCCAGCGTCGTTACTGGACCGTTGCCCCCGATGCATAGCACCTGCACACGGAAACCGAGCCGCGCTGACTCACACAAGATCTAGTGCTTGCGGGATTATGTCTTCTTCATATCTGACTAATGGCTAACTTCCTTGTACAGTGACTTATGACAGTACCATTTGTAAACAGCTGACTGTAATTTGAACGTACTGCGGTAGACGCAGCCAGACTTGACTTAATATGATTGCAGTTATAAATCTCAAATAATTGTTACTCATTTATGTTAGTTTATAAAGAGTTTTTAGTTTAGTTCTTCAAATCGCAAATGAAACAATGTTTTACAGTAAATCTTAGTAAAAATTTAGCAAAGATGGTACAGTATATTGTTAGAAGATTATGTTCTTTATGCTTTTAAAGTTTGGAAATAACAAAAGAAATGAAAATGTATAGTCGTTAAAAATCTTTATATCCCAAATTGCCAAGAAAAGCCGGCTGGTTTTTCTTGGCAATTTAGGATATAAAGATAAAAACATTTTTTTCTGCTTGTGGCTACAAGTGATCGACATTTTAAAAGAAATCAGTAAATAATACAAATATATAATTGAAAACAGAATGGTATTTTTGTAACATTATGCCTTAAAAAAATTACCGTCTTCTCTATAGGTATCTAATTTCAAAAATCAATGTTAAAATGCAACGTGAGCGGTTAATTTTATATTTGGAGTAACCAGCAGGCTACACCCGCCAAATTTAAGCTCGCCTTTCATTTTAAATCAGCTGAAAGTGAAACAAGCAAAACAAACTCAATTATCTAAAAACAGAACCGCATATAGAATGCACGCTGTACACATTCTAACAGAATTCTCGGACTCGCTATTTTCACATTGTACGAGTATCTTGTTATTAATAAAAACAAAGTTTCATGTTAGTGAAGAAGTTTTGATAGAAATGCACCATTTCATTATAAGTTATAAAATTATAGAGGAAACACTAATGCTAATAGTAAGGGGATTAGTACATATAAATTCAATCATGCGGCAAAAACACACATTACACGAGAATAGCATCCACTATGAATTAATCGAGTTGAATTGCATAGCTTTAATTGACTGTGTTTCGCTTAAAGAAGTTACGATTTTAGATACAAAAGCTTCTTGCCCTTTACCGAACAAAAAATGCTTGATCACAGGTTTCGTTAAAATCCTACGCGAAAAACAGTCAAAATGAGGGTAAGAGTTTGCAAAAGAAGTTGCATTCAATAGTCCTTAACATTCAACTCTATACTTAGCATTTGCCAATAAACAGAGCGTCAAATAATAACATTAACCCATTGACCGCCAGAGACGCCTATAAGCGTCACAAGCAATAGTTTCAATTGTGTCTGGATTCCTGGCGATCAACGGGTTAAACCATCGATATTATTCTCAAAGGGATTGTTTCAATTTGTCGTACAGTAGTACACATTTTATAAGGCATGTCGTAAATCTTCGGCAATGCACTTCGGAAATAGACATACAAATGTCTATTTCTAATTTATTCTGATAATTGCAAAGGAACGATTTAAACTAGAAATTACTTAAGGGACATCGTATCAAGGTGCAAATTAAAGAGCACCAGTTATCTGTCTCAATTGCGTGGCTCACTAAATCTGTTGCGGCGCGCGCATACATGGTACGGTGACCGACCAATAACGGCACGGGATGAGGACGCGCCGCGGGTGGAATATGCCGATTGGACAATAGCGCAAGTACATCGGTGAGCCTTATTAATTGTGTACCACTGTACCGATAAACTAACGTAGTATCACACAACACTCATGTTTGTATTCATTACAACATTACTTATTCAACAGATGAACACTGTTACAGTTCAATTCATAAAAGATTACCACTGCGCAGAAGTCATTTTTAGGTACCTTTAGAAGTGCGGTGCCGGTGACACATAAATTATTGTAAATTATTTACGCTCATGAAATTTTTCAATATAACAAAATTCAATTGTTTGACTTTAATATATTCTTCATCTTGCGCAAACACCGCCATCTGTGGTCATCTCTCGTGAATCGTACTATACTACGACTAGCCCTGTTTATTAGCACCAAGTGTTAGCTATGTCTATAGTCATGTGTTGACATACGATACATCCAGAGGCGTAAGTGGAGGTAAGGCAGGTGGGGTCTGCGGCCCGGACCCTGCGTCCCACCTTACAACAAATAGAGAAAACATCCATGTCCATTAAATAGGTCTAGAGTCGGGCCCCATACACCACTTACGCTTCTGGCTGCTCGGTGATATCTTGGATTCGGGTTTTCCGATTGAAGCTGATGGCTTCGGCCGGTGGCGCTGGTGACAGCCGGTGGAGGCGCGTGCGCACTCAGCGGGCAACGCTTAAACACGGCATGCACATCCTCACTACCGCGCACGAGCATTGAGAGCATAGTGGTGCTATGGAGCCGAATACAACTACGATAATGCTATAACTTCTACAGATTCTAATGACGAAAAACTTTGCGCTATTGACTACGATTCAATTTGATAAATAGGCGTAATTTGTTCGCACCTGAAAATACCATGAATTTCATTTAATAAAAGGTCTTCTCTTCTAAAGCGAAATAACATGCAAAAGGCTTTTAATTTTGAATTTAAACTAATTTCAACCTTATTCGTAAAATACAGATGGTTTTGGCGCTGAGGATATCTTGAAATAAATTTTCACCTGTCGTTAAATATTTAATTGGCCCGATTCAACGCAATACTCTTGACATGAAGACGTTTTGTGACGGTAAGAGAAAATCAACTCAAGATTTCTATATAACATTTTAAAACCTCCAGTGGATTTTATCTTTTATCAATACGCTTAAACTGAATTACTATTAAAATACTTCACCAGAACAGAATGAGATATTAGCGAACATGTACCTAAAATGTATGGGTATTATTGGTTACCTGCGACGAAGGTTATATTCGCTAATATAAACGTCATCACAGACGGCAAAATTGAACTAGGTTTTGTGCTCGAAAAGAGCATAACCCAAAAAACTTAAGTACTGTGTGCTAGCTCCCTTAAATTTTACTTTGGCAAACCACCATGGACAAACTCCGCTCATGTCCACGGCGCAACCCTAAACCCATGTTTCCGTTAATAACAAAGGGCACTATCTATTACTACTAAAGGTTTGTTGTTGACGCCACTTTTCCTGATCTTAAGCATAGACGTTACGCCTAGGATGGAGCACGCTAACCTAGATAACCTATTCATTGTTGATTTAAAGATGCCCACTAAAACTTTTTGGGCAACAGATTCTGGCAGCGAGTTCGCTATATCACCCCTAATCAGTATCATTGAAGTCGACGTTGACAAAGACAAGGGAGCACATTGAAACGCCACTTCCACCGATATGAGATAGTGGGAATAACGAGGCAAACGCCGGTCGGCTATGAGCCGCATTAAAATTGCAAATTGAGCCCAGTGCTCGTGGCTAACCATGTTAGTTTCCTAGGCAAAAACAAAGAGCGCAAATAAAACATCAAACGGATCATGTCTATTGTCTTACATGGCAAATGATGCTGCAACAGTATTCATCAATATTACGTCCATCGTCTTGCCGAACTATCGATGGTTGACCTCGAAAATCATCTATATTATCGATAGTTTTGGCCACAGTCAGAAGCAATAGTGTCGATAGTCAATTTGACGATAAGCTTCGATAGTAGGCGTCTCTACCTATAGTTTGTACTATTGTATGACTATCGATAGTACTAATTAGTTAATTAATTTATGTTATAAGTGTACAGGACGGTCTGGATACGCCAGACCATGACAGAGCGGCATTAAAGGAGACCAACAACTGACTGACAGTTATCCTCCATCAATGCCGCACTGCGCCCGTCAACCGAGACAACAGATGATGAGGGCACTGTAGCTAGTAAAATTACCGGGTATGAGAGACCATTTGTCGTCTCGGCGCAGGGCACTGTTGACGGAATATAATGACTACCTACTGTTATTGATTTCCTTCAACACTGTTTCTGTTATAGTCAGGCGTATCACTAACCACCAGGTGAGCAATCAAACCGCTCCGTCAAATATAAAAAATATATATTTCCTAACAGCGACTTACTATTGAATAGTGTCGATTGACTAACCGACGAAAAACTAAAATCCCACGCAACACGCGAGCCATCATTGTAACGGAACACACGACCTCAGCCAAGGCGACGCAACGAGTTGCTACGCGTTGTAAACGCGAATGCAATATATTTAATTAGCATTATATCATTTAACTAGTACCTATATAACAGGCTCGGCCTAGTTTAGGTGCTAGTGCATTGTATACAAGAATAAGAAAACAGTATATGCGGTCCACATGGTCAACATAAAAATCTATGGTAATAGATAGAAAAATCAAATAACATGGTTTAGTCTACAAATTACCGATTCACGAAATGACTTTGACATATTATTTTGATCAATTCCTGAAAACCATTCTATACGTATGAAGTCGTCCAATCCGCACTGGGCCCGCGTGGACGACTATGGCCTAATCACCCTATACGGGTAGGCTCGTGCCCCTCGGTGGGGACGTTTAATGAGCTGATGATGATGATGATTCTATATGTAAATGAATGATTACAATAGACTTTTCTACAAAGACATTTTTCAGATTATTATGATTTATGAACAGTAAGGCATATATATTAAATTAAAAACAATAACAGGTACTGAAAAATGATGTAATGTTCTCATATCAAAATATCACTCATTGTATTTCAGATTTGGCCAATTATAGCCTATGTATCGATCACTCCTCTATTAAAGCAATAATATCTACTAAACTTTAAATTACTGCAAGCAGAAACATAGCACGACATCAATAAGAAGCAATCGATACTTTAACAAATCACCTTGAGACACGGCGCGGCTGCCGTGACTGAAAGCACTGAGAAACGGGGAGAAAAACCTTCGTGGAATAGCAAAACGTATTGCATAATAAATTTAGGATATTAATAACAAAATTGCTCCTACACTAAGGTTATTCGATAACACGCATGCCACTTTTATTGGTAATCATACAAAACATTAACATGCTATTATAATACGTATGACTTCCAAATAAGTATTAGATTCCTTTGTACTCAAGAGAACTAATCGAAATTGACCGGCTTATTGAAGGATCCGACCTAATTATTTCTGCAAATGATATCATAACATTACAAAGAAGATTAAAAGAAAATATTATAATAGTAGAGCAAACATGCTTTCATAATACAAGGTATGATGATTGTGTCTAAATCAATAGAACCCAGCCAGCTTCAGCACTAATCTGACAACTTTACTTAGGGTGATATCCCCCATGAGTTACAGTTTTCGATGGACGAACCCGGAAGCTTAATATTACATCCGGAATAAAACAGAAGCGTCCCCTTATCCGTCGAAATGCGAGGGGCGATCATAGAAGATGAACATTGCATCCAATATTATCAATGAAAACATTCATTCGTTAACCGCCCATATATTTATTCTTGATAAATTTCAGGTCAAATTCACCTGTATACGTATTCCTACTTCTAAGCAAAAGTTTAAATTTTATTTTACTTTTATAAAGCTTAGACATGAACACTGCAAAAAAAAAGGGAAATACACCATAGACCTACAAAACAACGGAGCCCTTACAGCCTTCCTTGCTCTGAACAAGCCATTGTTAATTGCAAGTGAACAGTCCGCTTAAGCCATTGTTGACTTTATAGTAGTCGAACCTTAGAGTTCACAACCAAACATGACGGGAAAAGATTCGTATACCAGTTCTTCGACAAGGTCGATTGTGTAGGTTTTCCGCGATGAAAACTAGACCTTCCTACTTTGATATACGTCGTATTTGCCAGCAAACGTCAATGCAAACGGGGACGCGGCGGCGGGGAGGGGAACACGTGGCGACCCGACGCAAGCGAGCTTGACCTAGTTAGTAGATGCACCATTTCGGTACCATTTCGAAAACAAGGGCGACCCTTTAGCGCCGATACTATGTATAGACCCTTGGGCAGTTACACTGTGGTCCCTTACCGTATCAGCAAAAATAGATTTACCCGCTCAAAGTTTCCCTTCACTTCACTTATTATTTATAAGTACATCAACATTGCGGCTATAGATCACTGCAAGTGCCATACTCTAACAGAGATGATATGATCCAGGAAACACAAACAGAAGCTGACATATTAACCGCGGCTGTCGATCTAAATATGTAACATTTGGCAGAGTGCCTTGACAACGCGATGAGTTACTGCTCTAATATCAGCTCGATGAACTAGAACTTAATTAATTCTCATATCAATATTCCAGATTATGGAAATTGTATCTTTAACTGTGCAAAAATACACGTATTAAATTCTAGTATTACGTTTCGATCTGTATCGAATGAAAAAATGGGTATTGCGAATGCAGACGATTTAGTGACACATGTGACATGACATAATGTGCAAATCTAGGGCATTTCAATAGAAATGCACGTCAATTATAATGAAACATATGAGGTGGAGCAACACAACAGAACAATAGGCATGAACATTATTGAGCGATTACCAAAGGGAAGAGCCAAATTGTGTACAAGCACGGTTCATCGGTTGCACACAATGGAAATGGTTCATCAAATTAATTAAGAAACAATTTTAATAGGATTAAACTTGAAATCGTATCCATTGTTAAGGTGAAATCTTTGACAGGGTACTTAACAATTTCGTGTTCTAATTAGAAGTTTAATAAGGGCCTCATAAAAATATGTATCATAATGTTTAAAAAAGATACTACAAAAGATTGATGTACCAAATTATTGTGCTTATGTAAGTGAACCATTAGGTACTTAAAATAATGGCAATTTGTCAAAACAATATAAGTATAAACAACAAAGACAAGAAAATTATCGTTGTACGTTCACCCTTCAAGTTCTGTGACCTCATTAGTTATATGGATGCCTCACATCCCCGGGGTAACATCACGGCATTACAGAAACGTCACACGCGACACTTTGTAAATAGCCAATTTGAATTATACCACAAACTCAAACATTATGACATTTTGATCATAACATTCATACAAATTTAAAATATGCGCGTATATACTCAATAGAGTATTGGTTGTAAGTTATTGTCAATGTAGACCGAATGAATCTAGACTTTACCAATATTGCTCATGCGTTTAAAACAATTTGAAAAGGTACCTAAAAGACGATGCTAGTTTGTTACAAATCTGCCTAACTCCCACAGAATATTCAATGCGAAAAATCCAGTGAGATAAGCATCGCTTCGGTTCAACATATTGCAGTCCCCAACGGGGCAAAAGTCACATTCAGGTCACAACAAGGACACATTCAAGGCAAAGGATTCTTATAAATCCAGCAAAACTAGGCGCATAGTTCTCAAACTTGTACGACGTCAATTTCCATACGATATTAAGACGGAGCCATTTAGTTGACAGCCTTTTCTGCTCGCCACATGCCTGGTTAAGCTGCAAAGGCATCTGTACCAACAGCAAACTCACTTAAATCACTGAACATTGATGTAGTACATGCTGCGAGTGCATCGCTGACACGCTTTGAATTAACACTTGGGTCAAATGAAAAGGACCGTGAATGGGGGGCTGTCCCTTCATTCATAAACTATGACCCTCCCATCGGCAATCATTGCCCTGTCCCGCGTCACACGGTTATGGGTTGGTTTATACGATACTTTGCACTAACAAAGGATGCCAGCTTACATAATAACGGAATACACATAAAGCAGACACAGATACATTATATTGATCTTTACACGGATTATAAAAAAGAATATAATTCTGTACATTGTCTTCATTATAAAAGAGTAAGTTCAGAGTTCTTGGTGGATTCTTCTCATTAGAAAACCACAGTCTGAACCAGTGGTAGAACTACTTGTGATATTCATGAGTGTTGTTTGCGATCGACCGACGACTTGCGAAAGGTCACTGGTCGATGCTGGATGAGAAAAAGCGGAGGACCGGGATATTTGGCGCAAAATGGGGGAAACCTATGTCCAGCAGTGGACTGCGATAAGTTGAAGAGAACTCTGGTATTGTCACATCTTATAATGTTGGTATTGCAAACTTCCAGGGTATGATGTTCAGGTATCAGATCTGCAGACATAAAATTCCACGCTTTGGCAGCTCACATTATAAAAGATACGAAGCTCTACATTTTTGATTTTGGAGGTATAAGAAGTTTACATCTACATGCCACAAGATAGCTATAAAACTAAGCCTACTGGGGGATTAATAATTATGCTAATATTATCTATAATATAAAAATGGATCGCAAAATGTGTTGGAAAGCGCATAACTCAACAACGCCTGGACCAATTTGGCCAATTCTTTTTTTAAAATGTTCGTTGAAGTCCAAGGATGGTCTTACGGCGAGAAAAAATCGAATAATTGCCGGGAAAACCCTACAAACACCCTTTTCTTTTTCACATACAAACGTTTTTCTAACTAAAACGTAGAATCAATTTGAGCTTTATTGCTATTATTATATAAAGTTCATTAAAATTACTTACTTTTAAATGCTTATAGTTTTTATTTAATTATTTTTAATTCACACCGAATTATTACCAGGGTGACGGTACTGTTCAGGATAATTTTTGCAAAGAATATAAAAAAGGTAGGAACAAAACACTGCCACATTACAAATTTTTCTGACAGGACGAAGTCTGTCGGGTCAGCTAGTTTAAATATAAATAAATAGTTTATAAAAAAGTACAAAACAGAGCCGAGGTCACATTCGCAACTAGTTCGTCTAGTTTAGTCGGTCGTTGTCCTCGGCCCTTCGTTAAGGATCAAGAAACAACAAACGTGCTTCCAGAATATGTGACGTCAAGAGAAGCCGTAGGACTCAAGCTAGACCAATAAAATTGTGAATATTAGATTTAATTTGTATTTAGAAATTACGTTATTTCTTTCTTTCTTCTTTTTTACTGTTGCCTTGAAAACCCCTTAATTGTATGTATCGGGAAACAAACGCAGGAAGGTCATTCCACTGCCTTGCAGTTCGGACGATAAAGGAAGAACCGAACTTTTTTGTACTAATAGATGTACGTATCACGAGTTGCATTCTATTTTGTATTCACGCCTAAGGGCTATGCAAGGACTAATAAAATATATTTTTTAACAAGTCCAGTTTCCCTTTGTTACGATCGAAAAAAGAATATTGTTCGTTACATTTCATTTGCATAACATTATTGAAGAAATTGTTTACATTTTAACGTCTGCACCAGAAGTCTCTATAAATATCAACAACGCCGTCGCTAACCCCGTCGCATCCCCGACAACAAATTGCATCCGCGGTCCTTGCCCGGTCTAGACGAGGCATTAGGAGTGCACCCGGGCAGTCAATGAACTAACCCCAATGGAAGCATCTAGGTATGGGTACTAGACAATAGATAAACATACTTGTATACTTTTTTAATCACAACATATTAACATGTTCATGCCCACAAAAATGCTAGGGATTGAACTGGGAAGCCGTGTAGGAGCGACTCCTCAACCATAACATGGGTCGTCTAATAAATATCTTCGCGTTTACAAAACAACACTGATTCATGAGGAACGATGGCATTGTTATTTTTTAAAAAGAAAGAAAAAACATTTATTGGCCAAAAAGTTAACACAATGTAGAAGTACAAACCATTGTTGACTAAACTAATTCTAGTACTGAACAAGTTATATGAGTATCTTGAACAGTTATATGGCCAAAAGAGCCTCAGCTCATGCTGCTATGGTCTGACCAAAACAGAGTTCGTAGTAACTTACTTAATTCAACGAAAGGGCGCAACAAATAGCAGGTGAGGTCCTTGCCCGGTCTAGACGAGGAATATCGAAAGACGAAAAGAAAACGGCTTCAGCGACGCTCGATAATGGCCCCTCTTCAATTGTAACATGACATCTTTGAGTTCATAAGACAATACAGGTTCATGAGAACCGATTTAGCTTAGTATATTGCTCAAAGCTATTTTGTACTAGATAATAGAATCAATACTGAGTGGTCTCGGTAGACAACACATATCGTCTCGTGACATAGAAGTGTTTTGCACTTTTGTGTACAGCCTTCACCAGCGACCTTTCGCATGTAGTCGGTCCACCGGGCTGGAGGGCGTCCTGCGCTACGCTTGTCAAAACGCGGTCTCCACTCCAGAACTCGTCTGCTCCAACGGCCATCGGTTCTGCGATATACGTGACCAGCCCACTACCACTAGAACTTGCTGATCCGGCGGGCTATGTTGGTAACTTTAGTTCTCTTACGGATTAAATCATTTCCGATCTTATCCCTAAGAGAGACCTCGAGCGTAGCTCGCTCCATTGCGCGTTGAGTGACTAATATTATATTCCGTTTCCATAATACATATCTTTAGATGTTTTGCGCTAAAAGCTGTTGACCAGGGTATGAATCATTTATATTTCAAGATCACATTATTGAAAAAATATAACAAAACTAATTCTATGTTTTGAAAATTAAATCCCACCAAAAACATTATGTAAAAAATCTAGCCAAGTCTCGATGGAGCTGCTTGATTATCTCTAAAAAGTAATGAAATCAAGACAAAGACGTGCCAAGTCTAAGGTTCCTACTGCAATTAATTAATTATTATGGTTGATGTGTGTGACTTGGCCGTTGAAGAGTACACAAGGATACAAAACTAGGTGCTTCCACCACCAATCTGTCGCCAGAACCGCTACCCATTGACGGTACAAATTTGCCACTTGGAAAACGGTGATTCAATAGCCCATCGATTGTAGGCTTGATAAAGCCACTAACGTATAAAGAATGTTCAACGGCCAAGTCACACACATTAACCATAATAATTAATTAATTGCAGTAAGGAACCTTAGACTTGGCACGTCTTTGTCTTGATTTCATTACTTTTTAGAGATAATCAAGCAGCTCCATCGAGACTTGGCTAGATTTTTTACAGAATGTTTTTGGTGGGATTTTACTTCTTTTTGTAGAAACTTGAAAGGAATATTAGACGACCCATTGGGTGTAATGGTTGAAACGTCGGCTACTACACCAAGGGTTCCGGGTTCGATCCCGGGCAGTACCTACAAATATTTGTGTGCACCAACATGTCTGTTTGTATTGTCTAGCGCGCTCGACTTGGCGGGGCACTACCGTGCCCCCCGATTTTTGACATCGATGAAGCGGCCCACCATGTTAAATATATATTGTTTAAAGGCGGTATGTCAATCTCTTATAGTTTGGCTGGGCTCTTTTGTTATCTAAGCAGGGTCACCAGGTACTCCAGATCTTCGATTATCCAAGTTATTATAGTTTTCCCTTTATGTAACCATTAAACCCTGACTCTGTACCAAATTTCAGCTCTGTGAGTTAATGGGAAGTACTAGTTCTATTTTGATGATTTTTTATCTAAGCAGGGTCACCAGGTACTCCAGATCTTCGATTTTCGAAGTTTTCATAGTTTTCCCTTTATGTAGCCATTAAACCCTAACTCTGTACCGAATTCAGCTTCTGAGTTAATGGGAAGTACTAGTTCTATTTTGATGATCATGGTGAGTGAGTGAGTGTCTGTCGAAAATGCGAAACTTTGCTTTCGCTTAACGTCGGAACTAAATGACCTACAGACTTGAAATTTTGGATTTAAAGTAAGTTATTATACTTACTATACGAAAATTTCAGCGTCTGGTATTATCCAAAGGTTCTCAAATCGGGCCTGAAAATGCGGCGAAATGGATCCTATAAAGGATGGTACGGCAGTGTTTGCTTCGCGCTCGACTTGGCCGGGGCACTGCCGTGCCCCCAGATAACGGACACAGATTCATAAATAATAAGCTTCCTTTTAAAATTATTACATATTTAGGTATATCCTATACCCTTGACAGTTTTAACAAATTGTTTCACTAAGTAGCTTTAAGATTGGATTACTTGGCTACCGTCATTGAGTTTAATTATATTACGTTAATTCGTAACGAAACACATAGAGCGTATCTATCTAGGTATATCAATGCATATAATTAAATTATAAATCTTTCCAAAAATGGTATATTTAACCCTTTCGTCATCAGTCTATAAAAGTTCCACTGCAGGGACAATGCCTTCCCACATAACATAGCCATGGGCAGATTGAGCAGTAACCCACGCGGCTCAATACGGATTATTGGTTATTGACCACATCTATCTTAACATAGAAGCCGGGTAACGAACCCACTAAAAAACGGAATTATCTTTCTTTTCGGACAATCAGGTGATTCCTGCAAAGTCTTAACCATTATAATTTATTTAACATTTATCAAAAATAAACAATTGATTTTTTATTGTCTGCAATCTTTGCTGTTAAAATGTTAAGCATCGAACAGGCATCTAATGAATAAAGTTTAAGTAAGAGGGAAAAAGTTAACTGCATATTTTTGCCTGGATTCGTGAGGACAAGTTCAAAAGCCTCGAGTCCTTGTTTGCCCAGTCTAGACGGAGTTTTAGACGAATTGATTCGGTTCAGGCCCGGTCACTAACCGCTGTGCGATCGATATATGAAACCCGCAAACTTTCTTTTAAAACATTTTTTTAAGTCCTACACTTGCAAACATTCTGATGCATTTGCTAAGAGATAACGCCTTTGACATTGTCTACACGGGGACATCTTTATCAGTTTTGTTAAACGGTTAATGGACTTGATAAAGCTTTTTCCAAATGCCTCAGGCACAGGCCAAAAAAAATGATATTTATTTGATACTCCTTATTACAATGGTTTACCGTAAGAATACATTCACAGGAAAAACAGTATTTAGTGAACTCGAGGTATACGATGACAGCTGTTTTAATATAAACTGTGTTACAGCTGTCAGTGTCCTAAGTTCTCTTTATTTCAGTGCATGAACCAAAGTGAACTGCTAAACAATGAGTCAACGTTATTATTTTGATTGTTTCAATCAGGGGGTTTCATATTAAACATGGTAGATATAATAAATAATAATAAAATATAATAAATAAATATCCACCGACATTCACAAAGCGCCATATAGCCCCCAGTTAAGCGTGAAGCCTGTTTTATGGGTACTAAACAACGGATAAACATACTTATAAATTTTTTTAAAATACATACATATTATACATAGAAAACACCCAGACCATTACAAACAGAAATGTTCATGCACACAAATGTTTGTACGGCCCGGGGATCGATCCCGGAACCCATGATGTTGCAGTCGACCTCTCAACCGCAACACCAAATGGGTCGTCATATTATGGTAGAATAATGTTGCTTAAAAATGGGAATTATTTAAAAATTACCACAAATACCTGAGAATCGAATTTATTTTTTAATGTTTATATGTGATTAACTGATTACATACTTTAAAAAAATATGTTTAAATATTTATTAGTAATAAATTAAAATAGTGATACATAAGCAGATATGAAATAGAACCATTTTTTTCTTATATTCGTAATTACTTGTAATGATATGCAAAGCTGTTTTTCAATAGGATTTAAACGACTTTTTAATTAGTTATTACGATAAGCTGATTTGAAACATTAGTTTACCCTTTAATGAATACATTAACTTTTAATTTACAAGTACTTTTACATTAGCGGGTTGAAATCATTTTGGCAGCATAGAAATATTTTTATCCTGATTTTTTTTTTGGAATCATATAACCTACAGGTGAATTTCATTTAAAAAATTTAAAAACATAATGACGACCCATTTGGCGTTGCGGTTGAGAGGTCGACTGCAACACCAAGGGTTCCGGGTTCGATCCCCGGGCAGTACAAACATTTGTGTGCATGAACATGTCTGTTTGTAATCGTCTGGGTGTTTTTTATGTATAATATGTATGCATTTACAAAAAAAATGTATATAAGTATGTATATCCGTTGTTTAGTACCATAATACAGGCTTCACGCTTAACTTGAGGCTAGATGGCGCTGTGTGAATGTCAGTGGATATTTATTTATATTTAAATGTCAAACAAATAAAACATAAAAAACAAAACAATGATAATCTATCAGTTGTTGTTTCTCCATCAATGCATCCCTGTCATGGTCAGCGTATCACTACCATCAGGTGAGCGTCCTGACCGTCCTGTTCACTTCGTAAAAAAAGTCAAAAGAAAATTATCCTCCAAAAAATAACGAATCTCTCTTTCGTAATGGTTATTTAATCGAATTTACAATAATGCCTTGAACCTCAGCACAAAGTTTACGTATTGCAATGATAATACCAAGCAAACTTATGCAAAATAATGCGAATATTTTGCAACAGCAATTGAGAATACATGAAAATTTAAGGGGAAATGACAACACTGAAAAACTTCATGTATCTTGTATACTAAATAATATTTACTAGAATATCATCATCATCATCAGTCTTATGATGATAAAATACGTCTAAATTCCATTTTATACATAAATAAACAAATATTTAAAAATAGAATTACAAACGCGTCTTATTCCGTTAAAACTTAAAGTAACTATGCTGGTAATAACTGGATTTATAATAATTCAGGATAGTTTTGCCTAATTTATTTATTGCATTTTAAAATAAAGTATATTTAATGCAAACAAAACAATGAATAAATCTAATTATAATAAACATACCTACTAATAGACACTAGTTGTCTGTTAGTAGTATGTATATTGTATTAGACTTTATCTATGTACATTATATAAGACCAAAGTTTCTTAAAAACAGGCTTGTTTAAAGAACATTAGTACATACATAGCATGAGTAGAATTTGCTCGACCTTTTTCTTTAACAAGATTAAAGACAATCCTTATTATCGTAAGGGTGTTGATGTTTATACGGCATATACTGATTCCGGTACTAGCTTATTGTCTGACATTCATTCATAATTAAGACAAAGACATAAGTAAGAAATTATTGCCCGAACCCACAAATCAACTTGGAACTGGGAAAAAAACAAAATGAACGAGCGTCTGGAGACTGGCAATTTGCCAAGCATAGGACCAATATCACAGGTCTAAATCCTCAAACGATGAGGATGTCCAGCAGTGGACAATTACTGCTATTGTAGTGGACGAATATTTGTAATACTCAAACAGGGGATTTGACTTGGTTCAAAAGAAAACTAAAATGCTTGTTATGAAATTTATTGCATCTCAATAAATGAATGGCGAAAAAACTAGTGTTTTATATCAGATGTAATAACCAGTATGAACTCGTAAAATGTATACCTTAGCCAGAACATGTAACAATTATTGTCTAAGTAGTAACAAGTAAGAACATCACACTAATGGAAACAACTTGGGTTTATTGGCTTTTAATAGTCGACTTTTGCCCACACATCTCACACACACACACATGACACATTAATATGCTGTGGGTTGCTTTATTTACTTTATTCATGTTTATTTACTAATATTTGTGTAAAAGTTATTTCATTAAACAATCTAATACATGCAAAAGAACACTTTTAAAATTTTTGACTGCTTGTTCCAGGTAATCTCTGTAATGGCTGGACTGATTTTGACTGGACTTAAGAAGGAACAACTTAGGCTACTTTTATTTCTGGAAATGTATACTTAAAATAAAAATATAACAATTATTTTATTTTAAGAAGCAATTTTTAAAAGGTAGCTAATACCCTGGATAAACACGAATAGTTACGAATTAACGTTTTAGAATATCTTATACCACAGGTAAACCGCGGGACACAGCTGGTAATAAATAGATATGGACCACAGCTTCTCAAACTCAAGGTTAAACTTCCTAAGTTACAATCAAGGCTTCAGTCATTTACCAACATGCATGGGATTGGAACAGATATGGTGTAAATCCTTACATGTATTGGTTTTTTTTTTAATTGAACACTGTTGTTGGCCGAAGATGGCCTTTACAGCTTCACCAGGCAATTGGCGAGCACAGATGGCTCTCAGCCTTTTATGCATTGGGGCAGGCCTAGTCTACCAGTAGTACCAGTGGACTATCATAGCTATTGAGAATTAAAAATCCTTTAGTAAAAATGATGCATCCTACACCAAGGGAATTTTTTGGGTTCGATCCCCAGGCATACAAACATTTGTGTGCATGAATATGTCTGTTTTGTTCTCGGTGTTTCTATGTATAATTAGTATTTATTTACAAAAAAGTAGAGAAGTATGTTTATTTGTTGTTTAGTATCTATATTACATTCTTATGCTTACTTTAGGACAGATAGTGCTGTGTAATTGTCAGTGGATATTTATTTATTTAATAGGGATCACTGGTAGATGCCAGTTGATTAACAGTAAATAAAATTAGAATAATATGTTTAAGACAATAAATTGCTGTTCCAGTGCAAATTGTCAAGATGCCAGAGTCCCATTTGTAGTTTAGCAAGATTCACCCCAGAAAAGTGAGGTATAACCATACCCACCAGAGAT
>PQWD01004264.1:34827-118201 GCA_019425675.1 Leucinodes orbonalis
ATAATCTCAATATGCTCATAGCATTGCTCTATAGGTCGTATAACGCATTAGCGAGGACGTCTACATTTAAAAAAAAAGAAACCCTAGACTCAAGACGAAATTCCGAAATATACCTAAGCAGTGGTAACGATTTTGGCCTCATGAAACTAAGAACTGATGGCGTTCTTCAGGAAGTTTACGGCCGTTTGCCAGAACGCTTAGCCGATCGTATGATTTAATTTCTATCCTACGATGGATGGTTACTGAAGCATGTTGCACTCATTGCATAGGTGCATCTTCCAAACACGGAAACACGTATTAAATGAACCTTAATGTTTAAATTATATTTTTCGACTAGCATTCTGCACCCAGACTCATACTGTAGACTGTGGAGTTTCAATATTTATTAGTATAAGTCAGATGTTATTGAAGTTTCAAGATCTATCACCTTGTACATATAGGCTAGCATCTAAATGAGCAGTATTCTTTATTCCGCAACTCTGCCTGCGATATGGCGTACAAATGTATCTGCCGAATTCAGACAATATTATCTATCTTAGTATTGAACATCACCTACCTTAAATTGATAGAATGAGAATGGTTGAACATAAGCATTCCGTATGACGGCGCTATCCTCTTCTCGGTACTCATCTTTAAGTGACAGAATAACACAATCATTCAGATTCAGTCGACATTAGGAAGCGATCGGGTGCACATTGTGGGTGCAGTTATCAAGATACCAATGCGCCCCAGCGTACCTAATGTCTATCTTGAAATTTTCGAACTTATAGGTTTATCCGACGCTCTTACGATGAAAGAAAACATCGTGAAGTAACCTGGCAACGCCTGCCCAAGGATTTCAATCACTAATACGGTGTAGCTGGTAGGCGTGTCCTCGCATGTGGAGTTTTAATGAAGGCTGTATGATGATGAATTCTAATAAATAAAGCCTAGTATGTCCATTGCTTGACGAAGGCCTCCTATAATTAATTCCCACGGCGGACCCCTACAGCTCGGAACAACCATTAGTATCCACTATAACCTTAAGAACCAATGATTGTCAGCGACGCAAAGTGAACTGAAAAAGATGTCCGACCAGTACGCCGAGACGGTACCCAGGAGGGAGTACGACATCCTGTCGGCGAAGCTAGAGGGCGGCATCGAAAGAAGCCTACTGAAACTTGATCATGGAGCTCCAAGCTTCTGAGCAGGATTAACATCGCACAATCGGACTCTTGGTGCGTTTTTGCAGAAAAAAATTAAAGCTACCTCTATTATAAATATTAAGAAATCCCGACTAAGTACTCATTAACTTATTAACAATGTGTGTGTGTGTTTTGAGAAGGCGCCTTTTTCTCCAAAGATTCCGGGACGGGCTCGATCCCCGGAGATGAAAAATATTTTTTGTGGGCATTCGATATGTCTGTTCTGTATATTGGTCTTCTTATGTATGGTATTTTTGTATTAAAATACTCAGCATAAAATAGATCTGATCCAGATCGAGGCCCCCAGAATTTTGAAAGGTACATGAATATGGGTAGATGGCGCTGTGTGAATGTCTGTAGAATATTTATTTATTTTTCATTCATATTAAAATCACATATTGAATTATCTGGGATACCAGAGTTAGAGTACTTTTTAATATAATCAAAATTTAATTTATATTTAATTAACAAAAACAAAAAACTTGAAAGAAGAATTGTCAGAAATAAAGGAGCGTTGTAGCGAGCTGGAACGTGCTGGCACCCCGCGGCCACGGTGGGAGCTGTGCGCTGACTTCATTGGCGGCGGACGAGATAGGTACAGTACTTTACTATCCCGTAATCAAGGCCGGATCTCACTAAGGGCTATTTGGGCTGCAAGCCCAGGCCCCGAGGTTACAAGGGCCCCAGACCTTGCTAAAAACAATAGGCGATTCGGTATCTCTCTCATTCAAAGTTTGCCAGGAAGAGATTGCTATCGCAATACACATAACGGTCGCCATTTTTACATATTAATACACTGTCGATAGTTTTAGTATTTTTATGGTTGGTTGGTATTGATAGAAACTGTTTTTTTGGCATGACTTGATTGACATTGATAGGTCCCTCAGTAGTTTCAGCCCAGGGCCCCACAAATTCACGATCAGCCCCTGCCCGTGATTTATGTAGAATACGATAATTTACAGTACAGTGAGCAAAAAAGTAACTACTTATCTAAAGCTGAGTGGCAACCAATTTGGTTCAACAATAACTTACTAGTGCAACATACATAAGATTATTATTATGTTTTTCATATAATTTCTTTTGTATATGTTTGTATGTATGGTTTAAAGATTTTGTGTTCCCAAATAAAAGTGTTTTTTTTCTTCTTTCTTATACAGGAGTTGTAATTTTAAGGCCGTATAGTACTATGTTTTAAAACTTGCTTTTAATATGAGGTCCTGATAGAAAGGTCATTAGTGTCATTAAATTCTGACTAGTTTTCTATTTGCAAACCTGGCGTATAGCTTGACGAGAGATATACCCTAGGGAACCAAATAAATAAGTGGAAGGAAGACTAAAAATAAACACACTGCAACTGCATATCTCATTTCCTTTTCCTTACGTATTTAATAGTGGGTTGAATAAAGAGACATGTGTTACGAAGTCGTTTACTATTATCTGAATGTTGTACACACTGATTGATTGATGAAGTTGCTAGTGAAGGAAGTGAATTATTTATTTTTATCGATAGTTATGGTATCTGAAAAATATTGATGAATGAGCTCTAGCGAAAGTACTAATATTTGGCCTTTCGACATGGAGTTCGTGGGTTAATCTCTCACGGGATTACTATTATGTAACTTTGATGGCGTCCTCTCGAGGTTGTGCAGAATACTGTTTCCTTATGACCAAACTTTCCAAACTTAGCCCGTAAAAACTCGTGAGGAAGCTAGGAGCACTTCAACTTGCTGATCCGAGCGGGCTATGTCGGTAACTTTAGTTCTCTTACGGATTAAATCATTTCTAATCTCATCCTAAGAGAAGACCCGATATAGCTCGCTCCATTGCGGTTGAGTTGACTTTTGAACTTGTGAACAATCCGTTCAGTCAGTGTCCATTTTTCAGCTGCGTATATTGTACGGTAGGACGCATTGCTCCAAGGACTTTTGCCATAGATACTTGGTCCACACGATTGGATACGTGATAGAAGAAAATTTAATGTTCCGTTCAAATGATTATGGAGAGCCCAAAGTGTAATGATTTTCTTCAAAGTATCTGTAAAACTTATATGCAGTTTCAGATAATATTACAGAATTGAATAGTGTAGTGCTGATAGTTTACGGAGAAAAATGGGTGTGTATACGGAGGGACCCGATCAGACATACATCTATGGGAATCATTATGAGGGTTTTCGTTTTCTTGCCATTTGCTACGAACCCTAAACCGTGCAATCCAAATCCGTTGCGTAGTTTAAAGATTTAATATAGGAACTGAAAAGCGGACTATGTTATATATATGTAGTGTAATGGTATCTGGAATATTGTAAATGTGCAAACGCTAGACGTGAGTCTAAACATATCGGCCTCGATCTTGAAAGGTATGGGTATCGATTCTCACGGGGTAATATTATGTCAGAATAAAATATAATTATAATAATTATTTTTATTGAATTTACAGATTAAACTTCGATTGTTAGTGTTCCGTATTATATTAACTAAAACTACACATCCTGTACGTCCATCTATTCGGTTTTTAGTTTTGGAGTATAGTAACGGCGTGTTTTAAATCCGTGAAATATTTAAACTGGGGCACCATCATGGGTGTACTCAAAAAGATGGTGGATTGGAATAGATGGCATGTTTGAATAAAAAGTAAACATTTAACGTGAGAATTTCAATACAGCAAACGCGTTCAATTTTTCACAAAAATGTTATGAGTAATCTCATCTTGAGTTGAACTCAGGATTGCCGGACGCATTCATTAGGCCGCTTTTTTATAACACTGCTACACCCAATGAGCCAAGAACGCTTCGAAACCATCTAATCCTTATCTCCCTTAATACATATATAACATCCTAAAGGTGACTAATGAACTGACTGACATAGGTGATCTATCAATGCACAAACCACAAGATGGGTCGTGGCTGACATTTAACATGCAGTAAAAAACCAGGCATTCGCTAAGACAGGATTAAGGTAAAGCTACTCTATGGATGTAATAATCTCCTTAAGAAGTTGATGAATACATCCCTAAGGATACAAAACAGGCGATAAAAATAATACTCCTAAACAGCGAGCGAGAGCGCAAGCAATAGGGAGAGTTCTCATCATAATTGCAGGATAGGGGGGGTCAGTAAGTACTAGAGAATATACTCTCTGTGCATTCATTTCCGCGTGCAAAGAACATGTGCAATCCTATTCGCCACTTTTTAGACGCCGCATATCAATCGTATTTATTATAGTTATTGACCTTTAAACTATAATCGTTTTCTGTTAAAGAGTGTGCGATTTTTTCGGTTCGGTACACGGCAATTTTTTAAGTTATATAATTAATCTTATCTTTAAAATATTGTGGGTGCATATGGACTTATAAAAGAAATGGTTTCGGTGATCATCATTAGAAGATTGTTATAGTGAAATGATCTTTAATCCATTAACATTTCTGATGGCAACATGATATTGCTGAAACTTTAATGAAACTCTAACAAATTTTTTGGTTTCTCGAGAAATTTTGAACCCAAATTGCACTTGATATTTTGCAAATAATTGTCGGGACAGAAGTGCTTAGAACAGGATCTGCTGCCGTGTGTGGCCTTCCAGTTCCAGTCAGGTCTCCCGCTGCGTCTTATCCATTCTATGTTTTATATTTTCATTCTTTGGGAAACTGTAATATAATAATACTTAAAATATCTGCTTGATTGTTGCTTCGCCGGCAAAGGCTAACTCAAATATCTGATATGTAAAAGCCACATCAACTAGTTGAATATGTTTACCTAGAAATTATAATTGGGATTTTGTTGAGAAAATGTAGACCAAATACTGTTTTGGGCTTTTATTTGAAAAGTACAACTATAAGTAAGAAAACAATTTATATCATAGTTTACACACATTTCCTGATTTTATTTAATATAATTTAATCAAAAACTCACGAAGAAAGTGAATCAATTTTTCACCACTTTCGATGAACTCTGCTTTCTTTCCTTCCTGATGTGAAAACAACCGAGATCAATTTAAGCAAAAGACAAGTTGTTTATAATCTAAAACACTTCAAATAAGACGAGTTTTAGTATATAGATAAAATCATCTGAGCAATCTGAGTGCAATCATACAGAAATATTTCTTATAATCAAGAGAGCGCCAAACCACTGACAGTACTATAATCCGGCCATGTGTAGAGCAAGGTGTCAAAGACTGTTTAACAATCTTAACAATGTAACGTCAAATAATGAGATTTTGAATTTTGGTAGTATGTGAATGAGTCGCAATGACATAACAGATTGACGACGCTGCTAATTTGAAGAACAATGATCAGTTTGCTGTTCATTTTCGGCCTACGCAAAATCGTGTAGGGAGTGAGAGTCATCAGGTATATTTTTAATCGCTATTTTTAACCCGATTCTATGCTGTAGTTCTATTCTGTAGTTCTAATTCTATGAGATATACACACTCTACTACTCAGAAGAAGCAACGAGTGCGACGGAAGCCGACCTACGTATAGGCACAGATAAGATAATAAATACTATAGTATAGGTTATCCGGAAATGTTGAAACTGGGGAGAGGGTTCTAGGCATCTGAGCATCTCAATCACTTGGCAAGACATAACGTAAAGCGTTGTACGCGGGTTTCCTGTGAGACTACATCACTTTAGACTCTTGTGGGATATTGGACCTTAAGCTGACATATTGGTATTGTTGGTCCAAGGTGTTTGCATGTCACCAGAGTTCAAACTTCTTTAAATGTAACAGTTGATGAACAGTAACCAGTTAGTATAATATGAGGATACAACTGAAATTTCGTCATTTAATCCAGATGGTGGCAACTGGCCAGCGGGCTGTCTTCTCGTGACATTCTCCGCGTGTTGCTGAAGGAACTGGGTCCAGCTGCTGAAAGCGAACAGCTGGAACACTTTGATGGGCTTGTAAGGATTTCTTAAACGACATTTTTTATGTTACGAAGTGGACAGTACAGTCAGAACACTGGCTTGATGGCAAGTGATACGCCTGACCGTGACAAAGCGGCATTGAAGTAGACCAACAACTGATAGACAGTTTTATTCTCCATCAATGCCGCACTACGCCTGTGACCCAAGACAACATGGTCTCTTGTACCCGGTAATTTCACTTCCGAAACTCGTTGACCGTACCCCTACCATAAAAAGTCAAAGTCAAAAATAAAAATCCGAAAATGAGCAAGTAAATGGCGAAATCGAAAATCAGAAATTTTCAGTTGTAATACTTTATCTGAACTTATCTCAGAAAAATCTAAACTCTAGACTTTTCATATTAAGCTAAGATTCTGTAGCTTATCGATTAAAATAACACAATTTTCACGTGGAGTTAATTTGATGTAGGTAAATACTTACTTACCTATTCCATAATGATCTTCCCGCCAGAATATCGACAGACTTTCAACAGATTAAAGATATGTAGAAAACACTTATCAATAAAAAATTTAACAATTTTTTTACTAAACGTTAAGGCTTATTTGTTTTGATTGAGTTAGTGAGTTTTGAATAACTTCTAGGGTATGGACCCCGTAATTCCGCCGTATTTGAGGTACGAGGGCAAGGTGCGCAACCTGCGCCTCTCCAGGCGGGAGGTCAGCGTCATCATCAACGATATCTGGCTCGGCAAACTGGAGCACGGACAGAACATGTCCATGCAGGACTACGTCACAAAGTATTTTGAAGATAGGTAAATTATATTTCGCTTTTATACGTTGCGTTTTTAAGTTAACATATTTATGAGCTTAAAATACTTAATCAAGTTAATGAAATCAGTTCGAACCAAAAACTTATATTAAATTATATAAGTTTTATACCCACAGATTTAGAATTTTAGACCCTTTAGTGTCTTAATCTGTGAGAGCGCCACATACAAAAAATAAAGGTCGTTTGACTTTGTTCTTTCCACTTTCTTTCATTTCAACATCGAGTAACGTACACAACACCCACCGTTGTAAAAATAGATTTAAAATTAGCGCGCTACGCTTGCTATATCTATGGTTGTAACGACCTATGTGGTGTTCTTGTAATTTACATCCGGCATCGAAAAACATTTTAAAAATAGTGGTATCTTTTAGCGTAGCGTAGGACGCCCTCCGGCCCGATGGACCGACGACTTGCGAAAGGTCGCTGGTGGAGGCTGGATGAGGAAAGCGGAGGACCGGGATATCTGGCGCAAAATGGGGGAGACCTATGTCCAGCAGTGGACTTCGATAGGTTGAATAGGTATCTTTTAAAATTAGAAGGATTATATTTATTCTATAAACGCCAATGACAACTTCAGTCGTCAGAAACAATAGATTTTCTATTGTGTCTGGCTTCCTAGGGTATGAAAGGTCAAATCAGTATTGTGAAAACGTATTACAACCAATCCAATCGGCACTGGGCCCGCGTGGACGACTAGGCCTATGCACCCTTTACGGGCAGGCTCGTGCCCCTCGTTGGGGACGTTTAATGAGCTGATTATGATGATTACAACCATTTCTTCCACCATTCTTGTAAGAGTTTCCTCACGGCAGATATCAGCAACCGTCAGTCCGTGCAGAATGGGCGTACAACCTCTGCGCCGGCGCCGAACAGATGTTAGACGAGCCGCAAGTGAAGCTGTTCTGGGGGGTGTTGCACGGACACCTCAGCGAAGACATCTACTGGAGTCACCGCGCTCAGTGGCTCGCCCTCAGAGATAGGGTATACAGGCAGAGCAAGGATAAAGAGGTTACTAGATAATTCAAATCCACTGGCATTCACACAGCGCCATCTAGCCCTTAAATAAGTGTGGAATTTGTAGTACGGGTTACTGAACAACGGATATAAATACCTACTGTAATTTTTTAACAATACATAATATAGGTACATAGCTATGCTGTGCAGAAAGTCCTATGCCCTGCAGTGGGCTATTATAGGCTAAACTGAACATCTAATATTAAGTTTCTTAAACCTGGTATTTTTCTAGCTAAAGCACCCTCTTCCTGAAACATAGAAGTGCATAAGCACTTAAATTTCACGGAACGAAATCTGGCACTGTCTGATTTCCTCGTCTGCCTATTTGAATTACGATGAAAGAAATGTACTCATTTTGCCTAATGATCACTGGTGTGCACAGAGATTATTAGTAGGGTATGCTAAGTCAGTAACATTAAACGCTAAAACAATAAATAATTTACATTTTTGTCATATTGTGTGCTGTTGATTGCCTTTAGTTTCAATTATGTAGAGGAAAATGGGCGAATAAGTTGGAATCATTTAATATGTTGGCGATTTTCCGAGTTCGATCAACGTGCTAGAATCAATAAAAATAATTAATTCCAGACAATAACATTGGAAGAATTTGAAAAAGTAGCAAAAGCAGTGTTCCCGCTGAAAAGTGAGGTGGACATAAAGAACTTGATGGACGTGGTACGAAAGCAGCTCAAACTTAAAATCAACATGAACGAAATCAAATTGGACAAGGTATTCCAAGAAGTAAGTGATGGTTACATTTTAACTAAGATATTGTATCCTGAACGCATACTAAGTAATTAAACTATATAATATTGCGGTGATTTATCTTGAATCTAACTCTTTCTTTAACATACCCCAGTCCACTGGATTTACCTAGACATATTTTAAGATCCTTGAAGGATCGCAGGATGCTTGCTATTCAAGTGTTTTGTGATCTCTCAATGGCGTTTGACAGCATTACACACACACTTTTAGATATATCTTACCTCCCGGATACAGAGGAGCTGTGTTGAAAATAGTATATCTTCTGTCTCTGAAATAAAACATGGTGTATCGCAGGGATCTGTTTTAGGACCCTTTTTATTCTTAAATTTTATAAAAACATTTAAATTTATTTGAAATTTAGCGAGCAATGTATAATTTTAATTGTTTATTCATTGAAAATTAATGTCAAAATTGATAAAAAATGGCCCTTACTGAGTTTTTGTCACATTCTTCCAAGTTTGAGGTCTCTCTCTGCCTTCTTTTTGTATTTTTTGTATAAGCATTGTATAGCTTTAGGCCAACGTTTGACTACGCCTTGTTTGGTGTTATTTAATAACGATACCTTGATGAAATAAACTGACTTAGAAAAAACAGTTTCAGGTGAAATCAGAACCGGTGGAAGCTTCACTTGATAAACCATCAATATGTGATACCAATGACAGTAATCTGTTTGTGTACCATTAATAAATAAATAGATTGTCATACTTGCCTTACTCGAGCCTAATTTGAAATACATGAAGTGTTCCCTGGGCCTAATTTTTATAATTTGAATCCAAATATTCGCGCATTCTCAGAACGAAGAAGGCTTCGACCGTGTAGACGTGGCCCGGGAGTTGTTCCGGCAGCGTCAGCTGTCGCAGGACAAGTACATCCGCGAGGTGCTGGCGGCGGCCGGAACCCGCGCCTCCGGCCTCACGCCCGACCAGCTGCGGCGGGCCATCGCTATTGTGGATCCTGCCATTGGTACGCCTACCTACTCTCTACAATAATGATCATTTATTTTCATCATATTTCAGGCATCACGTCACAATAGATCCATCCATAACATTGTGACGTGATGCCTGCGTAATTCACCCAATATTGAATCGCCTTCTTTGCATGCATGCATGCGTGCTTGCATGTGCGTGCGTGCATATAATCGAGTGCGTGCGCTGATGTTTATGTGTGTGTGTGTGTGAATACGTTCTATTTTGTATATTTACCATTTTTGTATTATTTTTTACTTTTATGAACACTTATTGTTAAGTCTAAATTGAATAAATTAATTTTGGCTTTTGCCTTCGTGGTAGAGCACATTCGCATGGAGCGGTACGTGCGGTGGACGTTCGGCGCGGGCGCGGGCCCTTTGTCCCTGCGGGCCATCGCCGCGCGCCTCGCCGCCGGGGACCTGCAGCGCGTCGGGCCCCGCGACCGACAGCGACACCGACATCGACACCGACACTAGCCTCACCGCCACGCCGGGGACCTGCAGCGCGTCGGGCCCCGCGACCGACAGCGACACCGACACTAGCCTCACCGCCACGCCGGGGACCTGCAGCGCGTCGGGCCCCGCGACCGACATCGACACCGACACTAGCCTCACCGCCACGCCGGGACATGCAGCGCGTCGGGGCTTCGCGAAAACGGGAAAATGCCATATATAGAGAGGCTAATTTTTATCTAAATCTTTACGTGGTTAGTGTCGGAAGTACACACGTTTATTAACAATGTCATATGTTTATTCCTGTAGATTTGTTAATGTTTCATTCGATAAGGCATAGAATTATAACTAAAGCACTATTCCTATTTCTATGCGATAAGGCATATGGTGGATAAGTATCGCAATATATTACTTTGCCACTATTAAATATTTAAAATAATCACACGATACATTATTAAATAAAACAATTGAATAGATTTGTTGTTTATGGAATATATGTGTTGTTCCTTTTATTTTAAGGTAAAATCATTAGTTTTATGGGATATATAGAGTAATAAATAAATATTTAAAACTAAATATTGTTTGTTGATACTATTATTTTGATGAACCGCGTCCTATTCTATAATGAAATTAAATGAAATGAAATGAATATGCGATTATGTCTGAAGTACCGGTATGTATATCGATCCTAGTACCGGTCTAAGCTAAGTTAATCACTAGCGTTTAAAAAAATAATAATTTGACATATGTCAAGCTGATTATGACGTTTACTGTCATAATAAAAGCACAACCTCACGTGTTTTCTAAGTAATTTTGAAATTTCTTTTACATGTTGATAGTGATTTTTTTAATAATTAGTCTAAATTATGGCAGATATAGTTGATAAAGAAGAACAAGATAAAGATACAGTGGGACCAAAAGAATTAGACAAATTATTTAATAAAAAATACAGTTTGTTGACCGAAACTGAAGTGGCCGCTAAGAAATCATACGTCAATAAGTTACATGCGACTAAGTAAGTGTAATATTTTCATTTATTAGTTGAGAACACTGTAAAGGCCTTGTACTTACTACTGTAAACAGTTCATTGCTTTATAAATAACTTTAGAAATTTTAATATATAGTAACTTTAAGGTTAAGTTCTTATGTCGCAAATGTATTTATTTTATAGGTCTCTCAAACTTGCTGTGGGCTTAGCAAATACAAACAGTATAGAAGTGTATGATTTGAATAAAAGTTCACTGGCTCTGACGTGTCGACTCAGTGGTCATCAAAAAGGTCTTACTGAAGTTGTGTTTAGTCCCAAAGAGGAACATTTACTTTATTCATCTGGACTAGATGGCCTTGTCAAACTATGGGACTTGCGAGCCAAAGGAAGCTGTGTCCAAGAATATAAAGGTATTTATTTATTCTCATAAACTCATTACCATCAATAATATTTGTTAGAAAACATTAGCATTCATCCTCAGCCCTCAGGAGGTATTTCCTAATCAATAGCAAGACAGTGATCTATAATTGGTAAATGGATAAACATTGAAAAAGTTATTTTGATGTATAAGTTCTTTTTTAAAATGCATATTTTGGTAAATGCACACATTGTATATGTAAAATGGTATAGTGAAATATTAAGCTCATTGTTTTTTATATAATAGATGAGGAAGAAGTTTTGATAAGGCCCTATGAATGCATGGATGTGTCTTGCAATGGCAGAGTCCTCTGTGCTGGCAGTCAACTGGTGGAAGATGATGCATTCCTGGTGTTTTGGGATCAGAAGATGCCCAAGCCTCTTGGAGGATACTGGAATTCACACACTGATGACATTACTCAGGTAAGCTAAGAATGAATTCAAGAGTTTAATATGATTCATATTATCTATTTGCATCTTGACAAGCATAACTAATGGAAAACTTCTGACCTGAGTAGCCACAAAAGCAAATTAATACACAAAGCTGAAAAATTTTTATCTTTAAAAAGGAAATTAACAAGATGTGGTTTTGCTATTACTTTAATGTTTTGACACCAGTTTCGTCCTATAGTAAGCTAAAAAGTAAATTCATATAATGGCAAAAAATACAATTCAATTATTCTTTACATTTCAGGTTAAATTCCACAAAGAGAAAACTGAACTGTTAGCTACAGGTTCAATAGATGGACTGCTCAATGTTTTCAATGTCTTGGAGCAAACTGAAGATGATGCATTGACTTACTCCCTAAATGTAGAAAATTCCGTGGAAAAAATATCATGGTTGGATGATGCAAAGGTTGCATGTACTACTCAGTCCAATGACCTGCAGGTGTGGGATGTACAGAAAGGGGATTTAGTAAAGAGTTACAGTAGGGAAAAAGTGTCTAAAAGTATAAAGGTGATTTATTTTTAATTTTAAATCTACATAGCTAACTATGCAAAAAAATTTTAAAAAAACAGTTCATTGTTCTATGTTTTATTTAAGATTTTATTACTGAACCCAGAGTTATATTTTTATTATACATTTCAGAGAAGTAAAGAAGATGATTGCTATCTAGTAGATGCATATATGTCAATTGATGATACTCCAATATTACTAGCAGGATCACATGGTGATGAAGGGTAAGTTTTAAAAGGAGATAAGATTATATTATTTGTGGCTCTGTCAAGTCTTATTAAATTGTTTTTGTTTTTTTTTGTTTCAGCCAAGTTCTCAGGTCCGTAAAAATAACAGAAAAGAAACTGCAACCTTGTACAAACTTCTCACAGAACAAACAAGTAGTGAGGTGCAGCTGGTATGACAAGGATGTAAGTATAAAAACATAGTAACATTTTTTTTAATACTTTTGGCAATTGTTTGACATATTTGATACTTGTGAGACTTATATTTCTGTGTATGTTATGATACCTCGAGTAAACTGATCTTTATTGGTATTTGATACTATTATCACCACTCAGTATAACAGTATTACTTCAACTATTTATGTGCTGTTATCTTTTACAGAGGGATATTTTGGTGACTACAGGAGAGTCGGGATTAATAAGCGTATGGAGCGGGAGTCTACAGACAGACAATAGTGGTTCATCTAAAAAGCTATCAAATTCTCTGAATAAATTGCATGTTAATAGGTTTAAACCCTATTAGAATATAGTTATTGACTTAATAATCAATGCTTTTATTTGTATCCCTCAACTGTGTTATACTTGGTATCAAATATTTTAATATATAAGAAGGAAAACCATATATTCAGACTTATCACTTTATTCACAAGTCCCAAAATAAAACTAACAAACGTAGATAAAAATAAATTGCGAATTTAGTAAAATAAGTGGTACACAATGAATTAAATGTACATAAAATATATTCGAATCGACACACACACACACAGAACTAAAGCTGGGTCCACATAGGGCAATTTATAATTAGTTTTTCACAATAAAACTACCATTATAGTAGATTTTCAGTCACAACATACATTCATTGATCGGTAGATATCTTCGCCCAACGCGTCTCCAGCACAAACAAGAAACAGACACTAGCTAGCCTAATACCCTTATATTTTAAACTATAAAATGTAATAATCCGTGATGGCTACAGACAGCTATGTAAACTACCCATTTTGTGAATTCAACACTCGTTACGGCCAGAGTATGGAGTGCAGTAATTTAATGCTTTACTACTTTTTATTATTATAACAAACATTAGTATCAATTTTGACCCTGTCGGGCACAACACTACGATGTCAATATCAACTTTAATGTGATAATTATATACAGATAAAAATATGAACTCATTGGTAAGAGAGCTGTTAAGAGGGAAAACGAATATTAAAAATTGATTAATAATTTATAGCCTCAACCAAGTACGTTACCTACTATTACAACACGGAATCAATTAACAATTTGTACTCAATCAAATATACTAACGATTATTTTCGCATTTAGTGGTATCTTGAAAGAAGCCAGTGATTAAAATTACAAATAACCGATATCGTGGTTAAGATACAAGTAAGCTGAAATTATGGCAACAAATGTATTTATTATGGCAACACTTTATATTGCACTATTTGCAAGTGATAAGATTCGGTAAATTAAAAACTATGTAAATTCAAGCGTTACCACGTTAACCTTATTGAATCATAAAAAATATTTAAATGTAAAATAAATATGGTTAATTAATAAATTTTATTAGTGCACGACGTACATATAATTTACGTGTTTTCCAAAGTCAAGGTATGTTAAAACTAAATGATTAAAGATCGTTTTTTTATTATTACACAAAAATAAAATGACTTAATTCCGTAATATAGAGCACAATAAAAAACTGCTATTTGTCATATGATGCAGTTTCCAGATTAAAAATTAAGAGTAGGGGAAGCCCTTTCATTAATGCCTTAAAAGGCAGGATATAAAATTAAGAAGTAATATTTAGTACCATACATCAAATTTTATAATAAAAGATATTTCTACCAATCTAAGAAGTAACTTATTACTATCAGTAATCACAAGCTGCGAACCTTCTTTTTATACTTCCCTTATATAAACAATCACGAAGAAATTGTAAACATACTGTTTGAAAAGGTCATCTGCTAGAGGTGGGTACTAGCTACAACACAGTCACAGACTAACTGTTAACGCTCCTAAATTTCTTGTGTAAAATTGTATTTCAAATAAATAAAAAAACATCAATAAAAAAATGTCCGAGCTGCACTACATATAAGTATTGTTATATCTATAGGTAAAATTATTCATTTAAATTTTGACCTTAACACGTCACTGAAAGGGTACAAAATCAAAAAAGCGCACTACTGTCAGTAAGACAAGTATAACTTAATGAATATTGTGCCACGGACACTTTTTGAGTTAGATTGTGCATCTAATTCTAGTTTATTATTTATCCAAGACACTTCCAAAGAATTGGAAATCAAAACGGAGGTGCGGAAATAACAGCCAAATTGACATGCTTTTTTAAAACTATTCTTAACAATATTCAAATGACAACCGGCTAAAGTAGTGGGACATGCATGTTAAGGTAACGATAAACAAGGGGGCCGAAGCCCGAAGTCTTTGGTCGATGCGAACGGGGTCGGCGCACTCACTTCGAGGACAGGAACATTATTAGCCTGCAATTGAGAGAACATTAAATATATTACTTAGCCACTTAGTCGACGACTTCCTACATGTGTTTAGATTTGTTCTTTTATATTAATATTATAATATTCAATTTAGAGTAGTCAATTTATGTATATCTATGAATCTGAAGTGTAATTTGTTGAAGAGTAGTCAATTGGTGCCTGAAATGTATTGTTTTGTTAGAAAGTACTCCTGAAGTGGTTGGAGAGCTTTTTCTGTCTACAGTAATTACTTGGTCGATGCCTCCATATCTAAAGTGTACATTCCTATTATAAAGGTGTGCTTACAGCTAAACATAATCAACGTTGTCTTTATAAACGCATTGTCTGGGCACGGTAATGCGTTTATAGCGTGGCGTTCAAAAGTAAAGAATTTTAATCTACGTGGATAAAATAGAGGAGGAAAAATAACACTAAAGCTAGTATACTCTATAATAGCAGTCAGCTAGCACCTCAGTATTACAGCCTAATGTGTCCACTACTGAACGAAGGTCTCCCCTAACGATTTTCACGCGGACAGATCCCTAGCAGTTGACATCCATCTGCAACCCGCCATCTTAACCAGTCCATCTGGTTGCGGGTCGGCCTACGCTTCCTTTGCCATGACGTGGACGCCACTCGAGAACGTTTCCGCCCCATCGGCCATCGGTTCTACGCACTATGTGCCCTGCCCACTGCCATTTCAACTTGTTGATCCGGCGGCTATTATTACAGTTTAATTACTTCAACTGTCAAATCGAGTCATAATAATGATTATACTTTCATTATAGACCTCAAATTAATTATTTTGCGAGAAGTTTTTGACCATTTTAAATTAATATGAATTATCACAAACGATTTTAAATGTAATTCTGTCGTAATAACCATTTACTAAAATCAAAATATTATAATGTTTCTTACCTTCATTTGAAAATGTCAAGACTTCCTGTTAATATTATTGGCAAACACATAGGTTAAGTTAATCACTTAAAAAATATTCATAAGATATGTACAATATCAAAATTATGTAAAAATATTATTTGACATATTCGTTTACCGGATTTTCTTAGAATAACCCGATTTCAGTTTATCTGAAATCCAATGGAAATCATTAGACTTCCGGTTAGCTAATATTCAGTTCAAATAATTTAACTTCCTGTTGGTATTAAAACCTTATAGGTCCTAACGCATTATTTTAAAATAACTTGAAATAGTCTAAACTATGTGCAATTAGTTTTGAAAGCTAATTGTTGTATTAATTTAGACTTTATGTATGTTTCTTTTATTTTATGGTTTTATTCGTCCATCTGCATCATGCCACTTCCGGTGTGGCACAACGGGTATTTAAACCGTTGTGCGATTTCGAGAGGGGCACGCACCCTGAATTGATAAGAAGAACACTTTTGGAAAAGCTAAGTAGTAACGTTGTTATTTTGCTTGATTTCTGTTATAGAATTATTGTAGTCAATATTAATTTAGCATTGTATAACTTAATTGTTGAAAATTGTTTGTGCTTATAGGTTCAAAGGCTATGATACTGTATTTCGTCCTTCATATTAAATTAAATACTCAATTCAGATATAAAGCTTAATAATTGTAAAATAAAAGATACTATCGGTTTATCTGATATTTTATTTGCACATGTTCTGTCCTTTCGCAATTTAATCTGAGTTGCTTTATATTGCCATATAGTACAGCTAAATTCCAGTAAACTATTAATACATGAGGCATCACTTACATCACTGTTCTAACAGTTTTCAGAAGTGGGATCCTACACAACCTCACAAGAGGATGAAGACAAAACGTCAACGGTCTGAAAGTCCTGATGAATCTCTGAAGAAAGATGGCGCCCTGGATACCGCGAGTCTTCACCAGATTGCAGTTCCGATAGCAGTGACAGTTCTTTTGACCTTCATATAAACGAGGCAAGTCCGTTCCTTTTATTTTGGAAAACGTTGCGGCTAAGGCCGATATAATTCCACTTTTTGACCCTGAAATTAATAAAATGCCAGCTTCTGTGTAGATAAATAAAATTGAGCAGTTAGGTGCTATACATAGCTGGTCAGATAGGATAAAATCTTATTTTATGCAGTCAAGGTGACTGGCATCTGGCATGGCAAAAGTCTGGCATTCCTTCTTACAAAGCTATAATATATAGTGGAAAGAGTAGAAGCTAGAACTGTTATCCGCTTTTTCTCTGCTGCTGACAGACTATGCTGGCCAAAAGGAAAAACCCTACTCAAAGTAGGACCCAGTATTTTACAGCAAGTTGATTTATAGGTGGATTACCTACTCACATGCGAACTGTAGTTTTGTCAGTTATGGAATAATTTAAAATCGAAAGCTCCTCAGAATTTATAAATAAAGTAACAGATGATAGAGTTGATACAAGATTGAAAAATAGGAATCCACTAGTTTGTTATCTGTCAGGAGCCAGGAAATACTGTACGTCGATGCTTGAAGAACTTTAATAATATAATAACATTAGACCCACTTGTACACACTTCAAAAGTAAATTGTTTAATGTGAACTAGTAAAATACCAGAGAAACTATATTATTTACATCGTCAAGGGATTCTTTTGTCGATCTACGTTAAATATCGGTGATGTACTGTCAGCAAATAATACTGTCTTACATAAATCTTGTCAATGGTAAACGAGATCATTTATGTAAACTAAAACATCAAAGGTCTCAATATTGAGACCTGTAGCACGTCCATCAATAAAGGGGCTCCAGGTGAGTCAGCTCCACCAACATGTACTTTCTGAACTCTATTTGTTAGTACGACATAATCGAAACTAAGGGAATGCTTAACGATCCCGTAATGTTCCATCATCATAAGAAACTTTTTATGATTTACACAATCGAACGCCTTCGACAAATCGCAAGATATTCCTACAGTATCCTGTTTGTTCTCCTATGCCTCAAAATATATATGACTAGCTTTTGCGTGCGACTTCGTCCGCGTGGAATAGTTACTTTGCCCTAAAGCTCTCTTTAAACCCCTTCTTCGCTTATATAGGTGAGTTAAAACTGCGATATCTCGTAAAATATTAATTTATGTTGAATGATGGAAAGGGAAATTTTATTTAAAATGAAATACTTGTGATAGATAATGTTTTTATTTGGATAAGGATTATTATGATATTTATGGAAACACCTTAGCAAATGATGCATTAATTTTGATTATTATTTTTAAAATATATTATAGGGAGCTAACCTTAAAAGATAGACATATGCTGTCGAGGACTTTTTGTAGACCTTTAAAAGGTAAACAATACTTTGATTCATGACTTTTGTGAAACTTTAACCGTTTACGCAGCGGAAGCTCCAAGTAAGGAAAATCCCACCCGATTTTGAAACTTTATTCATTGTTGCTCCGCTTCTATTGCTCGTAGCGTCATGATATCTAACCTATAGCCTTTCTCGACAAATAAGCTATTTAACACTGAAAGAATTTTTCAAATCGAAGTAGTAGTTTCTGAGATTAGCGCGAACAAACAATCTAACATACAAACAAACTCTTCAGCTCTAAAATATTAGTATAGATTAATGCCACTCCTGCATCAGTAGATCTGCCTTTTGTGAAGCCAAATCGTTTATTATGCAACAATTTTTTGTTAAGGTGGGATATCAATTGATTAAATTTTAGCTTTTCAAATATTTTGCTAATTCCGGCAGAAGTGAGACGGGTCACTCTTTTCTCCACTCATAACTTCCAATTCATAAACACAATTGAATAGGTGAGGGGCGATAGATTATATTATATTTTAAGGTATATCTATCGATATCCTCCATAAATCCTATTGTTTTCATATAAATCTTTGAAAGTTTTAAGAACGATATTCGCGTTCACATAATTAAATTTAAAAGGAGTTTTTCACTCGTCAACATGTGCCTTGAGGAGGGAGACTGCATAATGCGAACTTGAATTTAATAACAAGTCTCTTTGTTGATAATATTCCAAACAGTTTTACTTTTATTAGTGGTTTTAATAATATTAATTTTAAAACTGTTAGCTTTAGCTACTGCACAAACCTTTTTAAAAACAATTTTGAAAAGTTTATAATATACTCTATGATTCGAGGGTCCTTAGAGTTAGCCTTAAGATTATACAAATTAAATAAGTTGTTGATACTTTTAAAATACAAGTAGTGGCCCAGTCACTGGATTTAGGTTTAAAAGTGTTCAATTTAATAGTTTAATTTTTGTAAATATACTGTTAAATTCTTTCTAAGAATATAAAACGAATCACTATAATTTTCATCTCCATTTCAATCTTTGTAATTTAAAAAAAAGGCAACTCATTTGAATATTATCTTTAAATTTCTCAATGCGATACTTGGTAAGTGGCCAGCTAACAAAATTACATGAAGTGGGGTATCACGGTGCTCAAATAATGCCATTTATCCACTTGATCCGAATTAGTGAAATTTATTAGACTTTTCTTTGATGCTTCAAAAAAAAATAATAATAATAAAAAGGTATCCAAATTGACACTACACTGGTCGAAGCTGTTGATGGTGTCGAGTGTTGTAATAGGACAGCTGTGAGTTGAGCATGAAGGTCAGCCAGTTGACATTTTAATTGAGTGTTACTATCTGTGAATCCTATGGGTTTTTTCATCATTTTCCTTCTGTTCTTTAAAAAGTTCTTGATTTTCCGTTCTGTTCAAGGGTTGATTTAATTTTATTGCTAGTTCTTCATTGGTAGCTTTTTGGGTCATAATCTTTTCGGTATGGGCCACTACCAGCCATACCTGGGAATATTAATAAACAGGTGTACATTTGATGTTTAAGAAAAATAAAACTTTAAAGGTCTTTAGTACATAGGAAAAAATAATTAACTCAATGAAATAAGTAAATACATTATAAAACAACTATTACTTTTCATAAATAAGCAATCCCAGTCTGTGAAATAGTATTTTTTTAAAAACAGAAAATGTTAACTTCAATTGCTAAATTAACAAATAAGACTTATACTAATGAAGAGGGTAGGTTGGTAATATAAAATATTCCAAATCATTAAAGAATCGTGTAATTATATGGATATACTATTATTGCAAACCATAAATTCTAAATAAGAGGTCTTCCTTTTGCTATACAAATAGTTATTTTATTGTTAAACAAAGATTTAATGTACAATTTATATGTAATAGCAGAGTAATTTTATAATGAACTATAAAATTACATACAGGTTTAATACTTGTGGTAAATTATGTGGAGTGTATAGTATGTTATGAGGCTTATAGTTGCCTTTCATCAACATTACTTCCACTTTTTGTCAAGTAGAAAGAGATAAACAAGCCAGTGTTTTGTGGTTGGACGATACTCGTATAAACGAGTAATGGAAAGTTTGAAATGTAGTTAATGTTGTAAAAATAACATAAAATTAGTAGTTCCCCGGTTTACGCCGTTGAATCCTTCGAATTCGTTGTATATATAGTTCACGACCAACCATTGATTTTTTGATTTGAATTTGTGTAACTTTTAATTATCATGTAATCGTGCTGTAAACACTTGCACAGAATACTTGTCATTTGAACATAATTAAACGAGCTGCTACTAAACTGCTTTAAATAAAGTAATTTCACATTAATTTTAAATTAAATTATGGAGATAACAATTTAGTAGCTGTCTTAGGCCAGTGTTGCCATATTATATGCCGTGCTATTGTCATACTATTAACATGATGTAACTTTATACGACAAGGATAACGCAGGTACTCGTAATGTACTATTTCAAATTACTGTAACTGATTATGTAATAATAATTGAATAGTTGGAATAAAGTGACTAATTTATCTGTAGTATGGGCCGTCTGATCAGACGATAAGACGGTTACACTGAAATATTATATCAATTTTATTAAATATGGGCCGTCTGACCAGACGATGAGAAAACGGTTACACTGAAATATTATATCAATTTTATTAAATATGGGCCGTCTGACCAGACGATGAGAAAACGGTTACACTGAAATATTATATCAATTTTATTAAATATGGGCCGTCTGACCAGACGATGAGAAAACTGATACGCTGAAATATTATATCAATTTTATTAAATATGGGCCGTCTGACCAGACGATGAGAAAACGGTTAAACTGAAATATTATATCAATTTTATTATATATGGGCCGTCTGACCAGACGATGAATTTCATTAAATATGGGCCGTCAGACCAGACGATGTGAAAACGGTTACACTGGAATATTAATTTCACTAAATATGGGCCGTCATTCCAGACGATGAAATTCTTATGGGCAGCCTTTGCAGACGATGAAATAATGAAACTTCTCATGGGCCATCGTTGCAGACTATGAAACGGTAAAAGTCATCATGGGTCCTCATTCATGATGATGAAATAATCATAGATACTTTGGGCCGTTATTTTAGGCGATGAATAAAATGTAGTTATGGGCGTTTAGTCTAGACTATGGATGAAATAAATATTATTATTTAAATATTTATTTTAATTCTAATTTATAAGAACAAGAAGAAATCGTAAAACGCTTGCTTGCTTCATTGCTTCATCGATATAATGTTTGTTTATTGTTATTTACAGATAATCCCGTAAAGCACCAAATAACTCTGCTGATTTGCGAGGACGCAAATGTGTCAGGATGGACGAGCTATTACAGTTTAATTACTTCAACTGTCAAATCGAGTCATAATAATGATTATACTTTCATTATAGACCTCAAATTAATTATTTTGCGAGAAGTTTTTGACCATTTTAAATTAATATGAATTATCACAAACGATTTTAAATGTAATTCTGTCGTAATAACCATTTACTAAAATCAAAATATTATAATGTTTCTTACCTTCATTTGAAAATGTCAAGACTTCCTGTTAATATTATTGGCAAACACATAGGTTAAGTTAATCACTTAAAAAAATATTCATAAGATATGTACAATATCAAAATTATGTAAAAATATTATTTGACATATTCGTTTACCGGATTTTCTTAGAATAACCCGATTTCAGTTTATCTGAAATCCAATGGAAATCATTAGACTTCCGGTTAGCTAATATTCAGTTCAAATAATTTAACTTCCTGTTGGTATTAAAACCTTATAGGTCCTAACGCATTATTTTAAAATAACTTGAAATAGTCTAAACTATGTGCAATTAGTTTTGAAAGCTAATTGTTGTATTAATTTAGACTTTATGTGTGTTTCTTTTATTTTATGGTTTTATTCGTCCATCTGCATCATGCCACTTCCGGTGTGGCACAACGGGTATTTAAACCGTTGTGCGATTTCGAGAGGGGCAGTACGCACCCTGAATTGATAAGAAGAACACTTTTGGAAAAGCTAAGTAGTAACGTTGTTATTTTGCTTGATTTCTGTTATAGAATTATTGTAGTCAATATTAATTTAGCATTGTATAACTTAATTGTTGAAAATTGTTTGTGCTTATAGGTTCAAAGGCTATGATACTGTATTTCGTCCTTCATATTAAATTAAATACTCAATTCAGATATAAAGCTTAATAATTGTAAAATAAAAGATACTATCGGTTTATCTGATATTTTATTTGCACATGTTCTGTCCTTTCGCAATTTAATCTGAGTTGCTTTATATTGCCATATAGTACAGCTAAATTCCAGTAAACTATTAATACATGAGGCATCACTTACATCACTGTTCTAACACTATATCGCTAACTTTAGTTCTTTCAACAGCACTCGATTTGACAAAAATGTAAATTATTGATTGTTTTTGCGATTACTGTCACTCACTTTGCATACCCTACTCATACTCTCTGTGCACACCACTGAGTTCCTATTCAACCTATCACAGTCCACTGCTGGACATAGGTCTCCCCCATTTTGCGCCAGATATCCCGGTTCTTCGCTTTTCTCATCCAGCCTCCACCAGTGACCTTTCACCAACCCGCCTGTCCAGCGTGGTAAGTACGGGCATTTATGACCTCAATGAGAAGCGCCAGAAATCGGCCCCAGTTCCCGGCAGCCCCACTATTCCCGACCACGGTCGCGGTCACGGTGGGGCCGGGGGTGCGAACAATCTCCGGGCCACAAACAAATGAAATTGGCAACGTACTGAGTTCACTTATACTATGATAGTGCCAGATTTAATCACATAAGGGCTAAGGTGGCAACACTATAAATAAATAAAATAATAAAAATAAATATCCACTGACATTCACACAGCGTTATATAGCCCCAAGTTAAGCGTGAAGCCTGTATTATGGGTACTAAACAACGGATAAACATATATTATATATATATATATTTGTAAATACATACATATTATACATAGAAAACACCCAGACCATTACAAACAGACATGTTCATGCACACTGTGGCGATGTCATACACAAACGCATTGTCTCAGGTGATCGGCAGAACTGAGGAGCAAGTGGGCGCGTTTTCATATTTATACGACACAATTTCTTACGAGGGGTACTTTAGATATTAGTACACCTCATCTTATTTCACTTTTGTGTTGAGTGAAATAGCAATATGTTTTTACTCTCTCGGAATATTCTAAACTTTTATATAAGTAAGTAAGGTTTCGAAACTAAATTAATCACTCTTTGGAATTGCCTTTCAATAACATCGCCTCAACATTCATCCCTCAACACACACAAAATGTCGGTACTGTTAGGGATCGTACCCGGAAGCCTTGGTGTTGCAGTGGACGTCTCAACCGCAACAGCAAACGGGTCGTCAAACTGTGTACGCACCTAAAGTGTATGGCCTTGTTGGCGAGCAGGCGGTTGGCGTCGGCGGGGTCGAGCAGCGGCAGCGGCGCGGGCGGCGCGTCGGGCGCGGCCTCGCTGAAGGCGTGCGCGCGCGGGCCCGGGCCCAGCGCCGCCGCGCCGTGAGGCCCGCGCACGCACACCCACTGCACGCACACCTCACACGACGCCTTGCTCTTCAGCATCACCTGCGCACACACCCGCCGGCTTACCGCACCGCACACACGCCACGTGCACAAGCAATACACCGACCTATCGGTATTGGTACACTGCAATACTGTACATAGTGTCGTAGCTCAATATAAACATAACTATCGATACTATTAATAATAAATAATAAGTCTTTATTCAATTGCAATACTATCATCATCGTTAGCTCATTAAACGTCCCCACCGACGGGCACGAGCCTAGCCGTATACGGTGTACAGGCCTTAGTCGTCCACGCACACTGCAATACTGTAGATAGTGTCGTAGCTCAATATTGTAACTATCGATACTTTTCATAGTATCGGCTTTGTAAATTACGCCAACTATCGATAGTTGCAATACTATCATCATCGTCAGCTCATTAAATGTCCCTACCTAGGGCACGAGCCTACCCGTATAGGGTGATAAGGCCTTAGTCGTCCAAAATGGCAAAACTATCGATATTTAGTGTAATTTACAAAACCAATACTATCAATAGTAGGTAATGTCTATATTGAGCTACGATACTATCGATAGTATTGTAGTGTATCAACACTATTGCGCTAACTAAGCTATCGATACTATCGATAGGCCTCTCAATAGTATAGATGATTTTTGAGGTCAAATATCAATAGTCCAACCATCGATAGTTCAGGAACACTGCACGCTTGCAATACTCGTTAATTGCAAGAACGAAAAAGGAAAAAGCCACGCTAACAGTATAAATTAAAAAAAACAAAAATATCGAGAGAAACTCGCACAGCGCCACCTAGCACAATTTAAGAGATTGTATTATGGGTACTGAATAACAGATAAACATACTTATATAGGTATGTATTTATAATTGTGAATACATACATTATATACATAGAAACTCCCTAACTAATACAAACAGTAATATTCAGGCACACCAATATACTGGCCGGGGATTAAATTGAGTGAAGTTGGCAACATCTCAACCATAACACCAAATGAGCCGTAAGAAAACTCAAGTTGAAAACAAACCATTAATATCAGTATCGTTGTAAAGCTTATAAATAGTAAACACATGTAAAATAAGTATAAAGGTATAATTTAATTTAAATAAAGGAAAGTATTAATAATACAATACCTGATAAGTAATCTCCCTCTCGTTGATCTGCGTGGGGTCGCGCTGGTTCTTATTGACGAAGGCCTTCACCACCCACTGGTGGCCGAAGGCGGAGAAGCGCGACGTCTCGTAGTACAGCTTGTGCACGTACTCCTCGGTGCGGTACGGTTTCAGCTGCAGGTCTGCAAATCACATTATACTAGGGGCTAGGTGTAAGAGGAAATGTATGGCACATTTCGACACATACCTATTTACATAGGTAATACTATTTGTAAATTACAAAAAGGGATAAAACCTATAACGTCGTCTAAATAGTGAAAACCTTGGATTGCATTTTTGCTCAAGAACTAATACTTTTACACTTATGATGTTTTCACGCTATGGCGTCGATATGGAGAATGTTGTAAAGTTGTAAGTAATACCAAATACCCGAAAACAAAGGTTATTTCTTCATTATTTTTCCCGTTTCTTTAAGATCTTATATCATAAAAAATATCCGTATAATCACTTTTAAGGGTTACCAACTAGCTAAAAAAAACTGTAATTAGCTGTCTCAATTGTAATTGGCTGATTTATTGTAAAGTGTTAGGTAGATATATGAAACAAAACGTTTGGCAAAAATTTTACAAATTGGACTTATACTTATCAGATAGGATTGTTTAGAATTAGACTTCCATTATGCTCATAATATTTTCAATTTTATGAATGTAACAACTTGAAAAAAGCCCTTACTGTGTTTCTTCAAGGGATTTCCAAACCGATTGTCATTTACAAGTGCCTGCCTGACACCAAAGTGAATCAAAAATTGTTTTTTGGAATTTGTAAGTATTCAACAAATAACAAATATACGTGCTATCAGTGACATCATTTATGGTAGCATGTTAACTATGTAAGTAGTTAATGAGAAAAATGTTTATAGATAACATTTGCAACTGGAATCAATAAAAAAAACATATTTACCAGGTAATTAACAAATCGATATAAATGATGGAAACCAGTTTACAAGGAAATGTCAAAGACCTATTACAATTTCACAGAAATGTATATTAAACATCATATGTCTATGATAGACATATGATGTGTTCGAGCCACAAAAACCAGACTCTTATCACCTGGTAAGATGCACTGAATCAGCGCAATTATTCCGTCAATATTTTCATAACTTTTCTCACAACTTTTTACAGCCCAATGATGATAGACAAACTACCTCATTCTGAGCCAGAAATCCCGTCCCTCTGCTTTAACCTTCAGATCTGTGCCAATAACAATTAAGGTACCTAGTTCATTTCGGTAAACTAAATATATCAACAAATGGTTTCGTTAACTTAGATATTGAATATAATAATAATAATCTAGCCCCAAACTAAGCATTAGCCTGTAATAATGATACTCGACAACGGATAAACATACTCATATACTATTTTATAACTTGGTACATATTATACCTACATAGAAAACCTACTCTGACCAATGCACACAAATGTTTGTACTGCCCGGGGATCGAACCCGGAACCGACAATTCATTCCAGATGGGTCGTGATACCGCATATACATATATCGCTTGGCTTGTCTAGTCAATGATGCTGAAGATGCAAATGTAATTCTAGGCAATAACCTAGAATTAGATAGCTTTGACACGGTATTGCATCGTAACCTTTCACGGATCGTTAGTTCAACGCGCATTAACGAACACGTGTCATGTCTGACTCCACTTATGATTCAATCTTATTTTATCTTATCTCAGTGCCAGTCGTCGATTATTAATATTACTATAATACAAATGCGATCTTACAACTGATTATTACTTAACTTGAACCACATTATGGAAAAGAGTGGCATCGCTAACTTAAGTTTAATTAATTAGCTATTTTACGGTTCAATATTAAATGTCCTACCCACAGATTTCCCAATACAGGAGATGGGGCAAGCCGCGTTTTTAAGTGCGACAAATGTAAGCTCAACGAGCATACACTGGCTGCCAGTTCTGTGAGACGAGTCAAGACGCACGAATATTAGAAGAAATTACCGTTTTTTCCCAAAATGCCATCTTGTGCAATTGTAACATGCCATCATCGCAATGAATCAGTAAATTTTCCAAGAAATATAATAACTTTTCACAGGTAAGAACCGAAAAGAAATTGCGACACTGGGACTGCCTATAAACTTGGCGGCTTGTCCAGTCTAATTGTATATTCGGATGTCTGTGGTCCTACCTGTAACCCGGAGTTTATGTTGTGTTACCCTTATGTTTTGTTATATAAATGTTTTAAAGATAGTATTATTATGTGTGTAGAGCGTCGGTGGCTCAATGGTGTGGACTGTCACCCTCCTACCGGGAAGGCTGAGGTTCAAATCCCGCCACGTACCAATGTGTTCTTGAATTTTCGAAAAATATATGTACGTTATCCGACGCTCTTACGGTGAAGGAAAACATCGCGAGGAAACCTGCGCACGCCTGCGAAGAGATTCAAAGGTTGTGCGTGAAGTCGTCCAACCCGCACTGCGCCCCTGTGGACGACTAAGGGCTAATCGCCCTATACGGGTAGGCTCGTGCCTCTCGTGGTGGTATGTGTTGAGCTGATGATGATGATTATTATGAGCTCTCATCGATTCGCTATGCCCTAGCAGGGCGTCACATGTATACCTACTGGAAAACCGGTATCTGTACCATATTATACATGTTATGTGACATGCAATATATAATTTAAATTAAGCTAACAAGAAAAGAAGCGCAGTCTCACCTTTGAAGCGAGTACAATCAATTTAAATAATGAAACGTAAAAACATTTCAATTAGGTAGATAAGTGCTGCAGTGGTTTTGGCCTGTTGACAAAGAATCACCAAAGAAAACACACCAGTAAAGCCTTTTTACATTTTTAAAAACTTCGTATTCTCCTCCAGACGTTTTGGTGATTGCAATCACCAAAACCCAAAAATGGGTTATTCACCTTCAGACCACGCAACACGCAACTGCAAAGTCACCAAAACGTCGGGGAGGAAATACGTAGTTTTATATATTGTGTTTGCGGTGCAATACTGACCGTTGAACGTGATCTTCTCATAGGAGAGCAGGTCGAGCACGTGCGTGTAGAGCGCGGTGGCGTCGGTGTGCCGCTGGTGGTGGGCGGCGAGCGCGGGCAGCACGTCGGCGGCGGGGCGGCGCGCGTGCCCGCACTGCGCCGCGTGCCCCCCCGCCTCGTGCGCCGGCCCGCGCCACGGACACCCCACCACCTCGAACCGGCACACCGTCAGCCTGATCACAAAACACGACCATCGTACTCACCGTACTAAAGGAAACAAGGGTGCGCCCTCACCTTTCACTATGATATGGTATTTTAATCCATATCGCGTCGATAAGAGGAACACAAACTAAACCGCGCAGAGAGCGGATTGAGCCCAATGGATTGGTGCTTATCATTATTAGAAACACACAGGTGCCAGAGTGACCCCACCACGGACACCCCACCACCTCGAACCGGCACACCGTCAGCCTGACACAAAACCCGCTCATCGTAGTCAGCAGTACACATGTCTCAGGATGACCCTACTACTTCCAGTCGGCACACCGTTATCCTATTTAAACGGAGTTTAGGTTCACTCAAATATACCATAGCAGCAAATTAGACCGATATCTATTATATTATAATACATTATTATAAGACACTGTCATGGGCAGACGCATCACTTATTTAGGTAGCATAATACTCATTCTATTTGCTCCATAACATTAATAATAGTGGCATCAGATCACTCTAAAACGGCATCCCGACAGCCTGCCACAAACGACATCGCCGTATTTTTTTTTTAATTTATTCATTCAAGATACAAATACAGTCACAATAAACAAACAGTTAGGTGTAAACATAAACTCATTCGAATTTTTGACGTACACCAGAATCGTCATACTATACGTATGCATGCATAGATGGTATCACCTCTTACTACTACTAAATTAACTGCTTAAAGCATAAACGGTTCAATGCTTAAGAAAATACCAGCTAAAACCGAGTATATTTTGACTGATGACAATACGACGACAATGACTACGATCGTTCAATCAGAAGCCTTTGCCATACCAAAGCCAACCGAAAGTTACTAAAGCAATACTGAATCTAAGAATAATAAAAGGCATTACATAATCAATATTCGTCCAAATGTGTTATACTAAATTAGTTAATGATTAAATTTATAAATCTCTGCAACATACTATTTACTTTTTACTAGGTGGTAGACTCGATACTGAGTCGTCTAGGTAGGTACCACCGCAGTGACAGATATCATCCCGTGAAATAAGAGAGCTATGCACTTTTGTGTTTCGGGATGAGGTCACTGTGTGCTAGTGAAATTACCGGGTATAAGAGACCTAACAATTGTTGTCTCGGGTGACGGGCGTAGTGCGGCATTGGTGGAGAATAATAACTGTTTATCAGTTGTTGGTCTCCTTCAATGCCGCTCTGTCATGGTCAGGCGTATCACTTACCATCTGGTGAGCGTTCTGACCGTACCGTTCACTTCGTCACATAAAAAATCATCTCCACTCAAGGCGTAGGTATTTGTTTTCATAAAAAATCTCCAATACAAAAATTATGTAAGACGTACTTTAGGGTAGCACCTTAGGTCCCAATTTCAATCAAAAACTTCTAGTTTAAGGTATCTGACTATTGTTGTATATAGGGCTACCCACTTTCATTAAATAGAAAATAAATTAAATAGTATCTTTCAGGCATCCAACTGGGCAACTTTTTGACCGTAAGCGACAGTTATATAAGACAGAAACAATAGATTTTCTACTGAGTCTGGATTCCTTGCATTCAATGGGTTAGATTATTTACTCTACCAGTTAACCTAAGGGCATTCAGAAAGAAATATAAGTGGTGATTAATGAATGGTTATTTGATCAGTATTTTATACCCTTTTAACCGCTGCAGTTTTAATACACAGAATCGCTTTTATTGTGTCTGGTATCCCAGCAGTTAAAAGGTGAAACGATAAATGGATGAGTTTGGTCCGCTTAGCACCAATGAGCGGGTTAGTGAAGCTAGGCTGGCGCACCTGCGGTACCGCGGACGCGAGGGCGCAGGGTCCGACACGCCGCGCCGCACCACACTCGCGCAGAACGCGTACGCGCCGCCCACTATGCGGACCAAACTATCCACCAGCCGCCACGGCTTGCCGTCTACTACAATTTGCGAGAACTTGAACGCCCTGAGGGAGAAATGCGCTGCTGAGATCGGTAACTAGGGTCTCATTGAAATGTTGAATCGTAGCTGATAGCGATGCCAGTAAATTAGTAGTGCCTTTGTTAGGAGTTAAACTGGCAGCAGCTCGGTATGGTAAGTGATATGGCTGCCCATGATAGATGCCGTGTTTAAGGAAACCAATGACGGTTTATAGTAGCCTGTAACCTTGCTCCCGTCATCCTACAAGACAGTTCTCGTTTACCCAGTCATTTCACTACCTAAATCGCCCCTTCTCGAAACACAGACGTGTATCTAATACTCCTATTTCACGGTACTCCACTCACGGATCACGCAATTTCACCTGGTAAACTTGGATATAACTCACCAATTTACTTTGCCAGACATAAGTCTCCTCGATTTGGCGCCAGACAAACTGATCTGATAATTGCATAATGTTCATTAACACTAGTTAGTAGCTAGTTACTCCCAGGACCACTGGAATTCTATAGTTTTAACTTATTAACCACCGGAATTCCAGACACAATAGGAAACCTATTGTGTTTGTTGTATATTTGCAACTGCGCCAGGTAAAGGGTTAAACACACAAGAAACATTTGGTAACTCACCGTTCCTCGCAAGTTTTCTGCTCATGATGCTGCAGCGAGTGTCTCGGGAACATCTGCGTGCAGTACTTGCATTCAGAGGGCAGTTCTGACACAGTCTTCTCGACTGCCAGGTTCCTCGATGCTGTGGTCTTGGAGATTTCTATGCGACAGTTAGGGCAAGTGGCTGCCTCGTCGCGCAAGCGAGCATCAGCCAACAGGTGTGTGAAGCAAGGGGCACACATAAGGTGGCCATTGGTACACTGAAATTGAAACATCAGTTCAGATTTTGCATTGGTGTTCAGATTTGATTGACGATTTCGTATATCTTTAAGAAAAATATATCATCACATATAAACATCTGTGTTGTACTTATATGTTGTAAACATCCATCTGTTATTGTTTTTATTACTTTTACATTCCCACTTATCCCACTACTACATAGCTACATTATTTTAAGTATGAAATTAAGGTGCTACAAAGGTGCATTAAATACTGTGAAAAGTTTAAAAGGTATAATTTATTGACTCCTTTGAAGGGCAGATGTTGATATGTGTCAGTCAACTGCAAAGCAAACGAATGTTCTACTAGTTCTACCTCAGCCCCTCCTCTGTAGTTCCTGTAAACAAACTACACAAATATGCTGTAACAGAAAACAAAATTACTTTAATGGCACATTGTGAAATAATTATGCAACATGTAGAAATTCATGCAGATTTGATGTTTTCTTTTTTTTGCAATTTTCTAGTCAAGACTTAAAATTTTCAACCAATGAGTTGCTTAATACCTAACAGCAGTATTGTATATCAAATGAGTATGTATTACAAGTGAAATTATTAATTATTTGTACCTCAGAAATGTGATTCCATTTTAGTGACTATATCAAATGAGTGATTAAATTCTAATATGAAAAACATTTTCATTTTTACTTTAAGATAAATTGTTAACTGATTAATTTATTGGGATAGGGAATTGCGAAGGGATATCTAAAAGAAAGAACTACATCTCCGAAACATTTCTTTATTGTCAGTGAAATGTTACAAGAGTCAATACATTATATGTTTACGTGCTACACAACTATACAAACTATGGTAAAGCTAGCCTATACAATATCACAGATTCTTAAATATAATTTGCTGGTTTCATTGTTGACAATACACAGAATCAGTACATAATTAACACAAATATATCATCCACATAACATTCAATATGAACACAATTGATACTTTACAGAGCCTATCAAGAGCCACAACAAAGGGCAAACATAATTTTGAACAGCCATACTGTACAATTACTTTAAATTATAGCTTTAATAACAATCGAGTTGACGCCACTTCTAATAAAAAGGAAAACACAAAATGGTGTCAGTGTACTTAGACAGCGTCGTGTGGGCGTCTGCACGACAGCTGGTTCTACAAGCTGCGCCCTAGCTCGTAGAGCCCAGCTTGTTAGTTACGTAAGCAGATAAAACTTGTTAAAACAGCTGATCCGCGGATAATACGCGTCAGCTGTTTTAGAATACCTGATAGACGGCTGCCTGGGGCAGGTCGAGGCATACTGCGCAGCATAGGATGCCGCCCAGCCTATACTCGAGCTTCTCCGTATTTTCATTCTCAGAAAGTCTACGCTTTTTAGACAAAGGTTCGTCTGCTTCTTTCGACTCACAGACAGCCGTGCTCTCGCTAGACGACGGCACGGGTTCGCTTTCAGGAGCTTCGGCCATTGCGCGTAAATAAAATTTATCAAAACACACACAATAATAAGTCAAATAAAAATGGACAAGACAATGTGAATATGGATTATCTACAAACGACAAACAAAGGTTTGTTGTGATTTTATATCAACCCTCCCGCCCGCATCCCGCAACCAGTGCTGTACATATATATTATCGGTAGAATTTACAAACCATTGATACCAATTGAAATATCAATTAAACTTAAGAAAAAATTTATGCTCCTTAAGCTTAAAATCGCAGCTATATATGCTCCTTAAGCTAAGCAGCGTGTAGTATAATATCTCGACTTCATCTTACCCACATGAAATTCAGGTCTTGCGTCTTGCCCCGCCATGTGTGGCTGTAACCGTACTTTTGGGTATTAAAAGGAATTTGAATGCAAAGTGAGATTCCATTAAATGGTTGACATTTTTAAATATTCATCTCTTTACTGTTATACTCGTACTTTTTCAATGGGTCTATCTTTAGCATAGAATTTGAATTAGCGCGCTTCGAGTTTTATTTTTAAAATGCAAACTTCTCATTATATTTTTTTCTATAATACAGAGATTTTTTTAAACTACATAGATGCTATAATAGATGAGTAATAGAATCTGCGTTTGCGGGTCTTCGAGGTGCGAGGCCACGTGGACCGTGAGGCCGTAGGCGGTGACCCATGTCACCCACACCTTAGCCCGCCGCTGGTTGTACGTGAACAAACACATGAATAACATAGTGATGTCTTGTCACGAGGTCTTTTCAGATTTAATTTAATTAATACGTCTTCTTCTTCGCTCAGCCCTCATTCTACCTGTGAGGTGTAGCCCCCCTTCACTCTATGCCATTTATCCCGGACTTTGTCTACTTCCATCCATTTTCACCCCAACTAATATTATAGTTTTTAATAATTTTTTATTCTTTCTCTCTCTCTACGGCCTATTGCAGTCCATAGCTAGACATAAACCCCTATTCCCGGTCCTCCGCTTTTCTCGTCCAGCCTATGCCAGCAACCTTTCCCAAGTCGTCGGTCCATTGGGCAGTCCTCTACGCTACGCTTGCCAAGACGCGGTCTTCAGAACTCGTCTGCTCCTACGGCCATCGGTTAAGCCACATAGGTATGTACGTGAGCAGCCCACTGCCACTTCAACTTACTGATTTGGCGAGTTATGTAGGTGCCTTTAGTTATCTTAGGGCTATCCTCGATATTTCCGGACAGTGGCGAAGCAGCGTGCTGCGAGAGCTGGACGGGCAACGCAGACTCATTTTCCAAACAAGCGAGAAGATCGCGCGGCAATTTAGCAGTGTAGTTTTGTGTTGATGTTTGTGTTGTCGAGATATTTGTTGGTCACTCCAGAACTCCACCACTGCCAAATTAACTTGCTTATCCGAGCTATGTCGATAAGTTCGATAACTTCAGAATAGCTCGTCATGTTAAATAGGTATGTTAATACGGGTAACACACTACATTGAGGACTCGTTGACGTAATTTGCAGAATCCCACCCAGCCCAGTCCAACTGAATTTTTCCACTAGCTTCTCTCTCGAAGTTGCGCCGGTCAAGCTGGATAGTTCGGGCCAAGTAATCGCGTTCTTGCACAACTTCGAAAAGAATACCATCAACCCATACTGGTTGTGGGATATGGTCATTGAACATGACTTTGATCTTATAGAAATTCATGCATTTTTTTTCTCTTCAGGAATCCTTTTAGTGTATTTTATTATAATTTTTGTGTACCTGATACAAATATCCGTTGTTTAAGGAGTACAGCGGGGGGCATGTCGGACACGAGCCCTCCTACACTGCCAAACCTGACGCCTTTCCTCAAACCATCGAGTGACGGGTAACACTGGAAGCCGTGGTTATTTACCATGTCCTCATCCTTGGGCGCTCGTCATAAGCTTGACAAGTCTCCCCAGAAGTTATCAGGAACGGCCCGGAAAGAAGGCCTGTTCCCGTCAGCCGCTGGGGAAGGTGCGTGCAATGCCAGGTTGGGTATCCCCACACCCAGAGCCGGCTGACCAAAACCAGTTGGTGGAAGAAGGCGGGTGTACTGCCTTCTTCTGCGGCCCGTCCGTCGTTTGCGGAGAGGTGGTGCCAACGGGTCATCTACCCATCTCTCTCCACAGAAATTGGCTTGAATTTCTATGGAGAGCTTGACTTGTTGAGCCATTTTTTTATTTTTATCATTTCATCATCAACCTATAATATCCCACTGTAGGGACAGGTCTTCCCAAACTGCATAGCTATGGGGAGTTAAACTTTTAACCACCAGGATTCCAGACACAATAGAAAATCAATAATTTCTGTTGGATGTATCGGTCAACAGTAGTTAAAGGGTTAAGGTATCAATTTCTTACTTTTATGATGTTTTTGTCATTTAGGTTATGCCAGGAGAGTACACATAAGTATAATGATTTCATATAAACCTACATGCAGGGAGGTATGTATGTGTGTGTGTGTAGGGTGGAGTTTGTAAGGGGAAATTAATAAGGAGAACTAATTTATTATTTCTTATGAAAAATATTTATTTTCTTACTCTATTATATGCTATTATATACATACAAAAACATAATTAAGTATCATATTAATGCTTGTTTAATTAAATACTTGTCATAGTGTGAAATAATTGTAATATGAATAAAAAGGTATAAGTGTAATATGAATATTTTAACGGGTCACACATAGCACTGGTGTAAACACAAAATACATGCATCTATTGATGCATGTATTTTAACATATGTACGTTCAAGCAGATAAGCAAGTGTAGTGAGTTCAGCTATATACTTGGTAATCATCTTGATAATGGTGATTTATACCATAACTACATGTAAATTAAACAATTCATCCTTTTAATTGATCCATCATAGAACACAATTCACAAATTCAGAGTCTTTATATTGCCTGTAGGTCAGATCCAAGTCACAACTTTGGCTTCTTAGGTAATGATCCAAATGCCGAGATAACCGTGCTTTTAGTGCCAGTTACATTACTGGTAAGTGGCTGTTGGACAAGTCCTGGTTGTTTGATGGTTGGCTTGGTGCCAACATTCGGAGCAGCTTGGTCCCATTTTGATTTTCTTTTCTTTTCCTCGTCACTCTCAGGCTTCTTTGCCACTCCAGTAATAAAGTCAATTTTTGCTAGTTTCTCCTTCTTCTCTTTTTCTCTTCTGTCCATTTCGGCTTTCTGAACTTTGGATAACTCATCATAGTATGACTCTTTCCCCCATTTCAGTGGGTCATATACCTCTGGTGGGTAATTTGTGTCTAATTCATTGATATCACAAAACTGAATTAATTTTTCATAAATACTAGGATTCCTGAAGTTTTTCTTGTCTTGAATTATTCTATTCATATCAATTCCTTCTGTTAACATTCGACTGTAATATTTTGCAATTGTGTCTTGAAGTTCCTTGGGGCATTTACCAGCAGGTTCAGGAGGTATACTTACCCCGTCCTGAGAGTCATCAGGGTCGGATCGTGGGACGGCTTCATCTGTGTCTGTTTCCATGGACAGTCGTCGCATATCGTCTTGATCTTCGGCAGTTGGTGATGTAGGTTCTTCATCTGATACTATAGTATCGTCTACGTAGGAAACCAAACGGCGCTTGGGAGATGGCGGCGCAGAAGACGACTTGAATCCATCATCGACCTTTTTAGGACTAGCTGGCTCTGAATGAACCGTTTTAGGTTCTTCTTTTTCCGGAGTCTGCTCTTCAACTATACTTTCTTCACCTTCGGAATCCGTGTAAGTGGCTGTGAGTGAGGCCAATGCTTGTGAAGTCATGTCTGCAATTTATTAATTTTCTAAACTTCTTAGTAAAATTAGTTGATTGCAAAACAAAACCTCTAAATTATCATTGTGAATTTGACAAGTTGTCAAATTCAATATTTTTTTAAATGACATCACTTTTGCCTTAACCACGAGTCTAGCAAGTCCAGCGGGTAATAAATGTACGGTTGTAACGAGCTCCATTTACGTTATAAGATCAGTTAAAAAGGATAACTGAAATAAAATAAGGATGTGATAATCTAATCAAACATAAGATATTTTTAGTGAGTACTTAAATAATGTAAAAGAACTTTATTCTGTTTTTGAACGAAAACATCTGCAAAATCCGCAACGCAAACGATAAAAATAATCATGTTTCTTTACAAGCTATGTCTATTTGAATGTTATTTGTATTGATGGTTGTTAATTGGTTCAAAAATACCCTAGCAAACACTTAAGTACACACATTGATTTTTTATTAATAAATATATGATGGACGTATTCTTAATTTGTAAATAGCCCGTTACTAGCATGAAATTTTAAAGTATTACTTAAAACGAAATTGAATACGTCAAATTAAATAATGACATTTTGACTGGACGAAAGATGGGGGTGTTGGTTAATGTAGAGATTAAAAAATATTTTTTTTATCTTATTCTGTGACTTGCATTTGTTGTGATATGAAATAATATCTGAGAAAATACCGTGGAGTATCTAGCACTGGAATGGCGACGCAACCGAGTGATTATACAGATTTCCCATCTGAGATAATTCTTAAGCCATTGGCTCTGATTGGACTTTCAGGATTAGATGCAGTCAACAATGCAGTGCATAAAGAGATATGGGACGCTTTCTCTAATAACAGGCGGCCAGACCGTGCCTCCGTACGGTTTAAATTGCTCAATAATACATTTGAATTCCCAGTAGTAAAACCTAAGAGAAATTCATACGAATGGTACATTCCAAAAGGAATCCTGAAAAAGAATTGGATACAGAAGAGAATTTCGCTGATTCCTGCAGTAGTTGTGTTGTTCTATGATATGGAATGGAATGATCCTCAGTGGAACGAGAAGATTATAGAGTGTGCCTCCAAAGTACAGTCTATACGTGCTGCAGTCGAGGGTCACGCCACGCGTGTAGCCGTGGTCGTGATCCAGAGCGGTCAGTCCCCGGCGCCGTCGGAGTACATGCTGGGCGCTGAGCGTGCTCAGGCCCTCTGTGCTGCCTGTGAAATTCAATCCAAGTCTTTATTTGTTCTCCCTCACAGTGATCACCTAATGGGTTATATAATTCGTTTAGAAAATGCTTTTTATGACATAGCCCAAAACTACTATCATCATGAAACCAAGACTATAAAGCAGCACAGGGACCATTTAAATAAAACTACACACCAGTACTTGTTTGTGCGCCACCAATTCAAGCTGGGCTACTTGAATGAGCTAAAGCAGGATTTAAATACAGCCCACAAACATTACATGCATGCATACAACAACTTATTGGAAACAAGAACTGTAGATACAAACATACATGAAGTTAGAACTGTAGCTGGCTATATAAACTATAAACTTTGCAAGCTACTGTTTGCACTCAACTTGCCAAGAGACTCAATAGCACAGCTCAAGTCTCACATTGATAGGTACAAGAACAGGGTAGGCTCTACTGAACTACTGTTTGAACACTATGCCTGGATTGCCAGACAGTACAGTGCTTTTGGAGAGTTATTTGACGATGCAATCAGAGCAGGTCTTCCAGGAATACAATCTCAGCATCCTGGATTTTATTACCAACTTGCTGCTCAGTTTACTGTGAAAAGAAGACAAGCCATGAGGTCTGTCTGCTGCGATGTGACCAGCTACCCTCCAGCTCCAGACCCTTTGGAAGGTATTATAGAGTATTATGGGCAAAGACCTTGGCGTCCCGGCCGCCTCAGTGCTGACCCACATGATCCTCAGAAGGAACAAGCAGCAGTTCTAGCTCTTCAGTACAATGAGAGAATATTTAATCATTCGGCAATGATTATCAGTTTTCTGGGTTGTGCTATTTCCCAGTTCAAAACATTCCACTCACCTAGAATGAGGAAGCAGCTTGTAGTAGAAATGGCCAATGAGTATTACTTTTCAGCAGATTATGGCAAAGCTTTGACCTTATTGAGTCACATGCTTTGGGATTATCGAAGGGAGAAATGGTGGTTCCTGGCATCTCATGTCCTGAATAGAGCATTGCAGAGTGCATATTTGTCAGCTAAAATTCAAGACTATATCCAACTATCTATAGAGGCACTGTCTAAAAACATTCAAGTGCCAAACATGGATAAGGACAGGATATTCAAAAATATCATGTCAGTGCTTAATATAAATATTCCTGGAGTGGAGCCAGAGGTACCAAGCATCTCACAGAATAAGGCCCTTGAATTGTGGCAACTGGCTATAGAAAAAGAACCATTTACCATTACAGTGGATATGATTAATATTACAAGCTTCCTGGAAGTAAAACCAAAATTTAAACAACAGAGGTACAGAATGGACGAACTAATTGAAGTAGAGATTTATGTTAGGCTTACTTATAATACAGTATTGGAAGGTGTCAAGGCTTATTTAAGTATAGCTAGTACCTCTGAAACCATCGAAATTCCAATTACTGAAGATGGACTTAATACAATCACTTTAGAAGGAAGTAAAGTCAAAAGGTTTTTATGCAAATTTAAACCTAATCCTCATGATAATAGTTCAGAACTACACATTAAAAATGTTTCTTTTGTGCTTGGCTCTGAAAAAAGAAGAAAAATTATTATGAATTTCAAATTGGAAGACAACAAAGCAATTGTGTCTGCAATTCATCCAGAATTGCTGCATTTCATATTGAGCCCAAAAGCAGACTTTGAATTTGATTGTATTGTGCCTTTAACAGTTACTTCTATAACACCTAGAGAATGTAAGTTGTCTATAAGTGTTAGTAATTCAACTCCTGCATTGCAGGGAGAGTGGTTCCCAACTACTTTTACGATCACTAATAATGAGCACAGCCCGGTTTACGATGTCAAGTTTGCAGTCTCTTTGGTCGGGTCTCCTGATAATCCTAATCCGGAATCAGTCACTGATCTAAGTTTAGTAGAAGGTGAACCCCAAACTCAGCCTTTAAAAATTAACACTCCATCTATAGACAAGTGTACACAGCATTCAATTTTATTTTATTTAAAAACAAACAGAACAACCACTGCAACAGTCCAAATAAAAGTATCATATTTTATAGATCTTCCAGATATATCTAAACTAGAATGTGTCAAAGATTTTACAACTAAAATATCAGTTGTAAAGCCATTTGAAGTTGCAACTCATTTTGTGGCAATGAACTTTAAACCAATCACAAAATGCTTTGTGGATGACCCGTTTATTGTAATGCCACAGATAAAAATATTAGGTCCATGGGAAATACTTATAGTGGATACAGAATTGGAAATGGTTGATTGTTTTCGGCATTCTGATGATACAAAACCACCATCTTGTATAAGTAATCTTGAAGTGGCCGAGATGAATGTGGCTTCAGATGCCATCTGTATCCAAGCCAAGTACAAGCCAAAAGACCCACCAACAAGAGTTGGTCTGTACAATATAAAATGGAGACGAAAATCCAATTCCAGTGGCCACTGTGTAATGAGCAGTACTGCTCTATCAGGGTTGCCTATAGATGAGTGCCCGATAGCAATTGAAGTCAATTATCCAGAAGTAGTTGAAGTACAGACCTCTGTTCCATTGAAGTTTGTTTTAATTGGAAGTCCAACACTCCAATACGGCTCAGCCTCACTGTAGAAGGTGCCGACTTCTACATGTTTTCAGGGTATAAAAAGCTCTCAGTGACAGTTCCACCGAATGACCGTGTTGAGTTGTGCTACAATATACACCCTTTGCTCACAGGCAATACAACACCTCCTAGGTTAAAAGCAACTGTCCTAGGAGATAATGGATATCAAGAGGTAGTAAGTGAAATGTTTGAGAAAATCTTTCCACAGAATATATTTGTTATGCCTAAGTACAATAAATAAATTGTATATTAAAATTTATTGATCTTACTTATATTGAATTGTAAATAATGAACAAAGAATAAGTTATATTGTAGTTACCTTGTAATTATTTTTAACAATAAAGTCAGTTATTTGTTATGTGCTTTTATTATTTAAAAACAAACTAGAAATGAACATATACTACTTGAATTATACTGGTCATATAGAATGTGCAGTATTAGTAAAGCTAATTTGAGGTAGTCCAGTTAGTCATGAATATAAAAAATAAATTAATCATTAATATTAAAATTTATTCATAAAGTACATTTAATCTTTACGCAACTCAAATTTCTCTTCTTGCATACCATCTGCTGTAATAACTAAGATATAGATGCTATCACCAGTGTAGATATCTCTCTCAGCAGCACTAATGAACACATCTTTCAGCAGAGCTAATGCTTTTTCTCTAGGCAGGGGTTCTTCTTTTACATTTTGCATATTCTTGAGCCCAATCTGGTTGTCAAGTAAAGGCTGAAGTTGTGCACCAGCCGAGCCCCCAGCGCGGTAGTTGGACCTCTCGCAGTGGCCAATCGGGTCGTAGCTGTACACGCAACCCTTACCATCGGCGTCCAGCCCTGCAAGAACGTTGGACACATAGTAGGGGAAGAATCGCTTGTAGTACAGCATTGTAGAGAGCATCTGAGCGACGGCCGGCGTCGACATCGACTTATTGTGCTCGTGCTCGTACATTTGCATGCGGGCCTGGAGAAGACGCGTAAGCGTCAGTGTGTCGCACCAGCATCCCGTAGCTCCAAGCACGGTGCGATCCGAAAGCTTAAATAACTTCTTCTGGTCCCTAGTATAGATGGAGAATCCCGTGCTGAGTCGGGTGTCAGCTCCGATCACAGCATAATCCTCACCGGCGATGGCAACGATGCTGCCTCCGTTATCGGCGTACGGTTCAAAGCGTACTTGTTTTGCTCCAGGAACAGCATATTCAGGGAAATTTCCACTAACGCCCAACATTTTGTAATATTTTTAAAATTAGAAATAAACTTTTATTTAACTGCAACTATTTAGAATGAATGACAAGCGATTTTCTCAAAATGCAATATCAATGCATGACCATGACAAGTTGTCATTTTGACGTTAATAGTCATGTGTCCGCTATAGCGAAACGTAACCAATATCCGTTACCATGCCTGTAACTTAGCTATTAGCGTTATCACATCTCGCACCGGTTGTCAGCTACCAAATATTGTATATCACGCGCTAACGCGATGGCAGCTAAGTTACGCTCGCTAGTTTGGTTAGTCAGCGATTCACAGTTGTCAACCACCACCGTAGCGATAGCCAAAATAATTATGCCTTCCCTCTCTGTCTAAGCGAGTTGTAAGTGTAAGAACGAGATGGAGCGAATATTGCGCGCTACGGTAACGCCGCGCGATCACGCGAGATTCGCTACGTAGCATCGTAGATTTAAACCTTATGTGAGTGACACTAAGGTTGTATTCAGTTTGGCACTACATAATAAAAATTTTAAAATGATCTTTCCCTTTCCGAAATTTACAAGGGCCAGATTTGTTTTGGTTTTGAATTATTAGGTATTTTGTTAGGTACTAACTTACTACTTATTTGATTAATTCAAGTAACTAAAAATTGAAATAAGTTTGTATTCTATACACACTTATTCATACAAATGGGATATCACTAATGTCACATAGGAACATTTAGAAGGTTCTATCAATATGATAAGTACCCAGTAATTGGATTACGCGTGCAACGCAGATTAGGCTAGTACTAAAACAAAATACCTAATAATTCAAAACCAAAAAAATCTGACCCTTGTAAATTTCGGAAAGAGAAAGATCATTTTAAAATTATTAGTATGTAGTGCCAAACTGAATACAACCTTAGTATCACAAACATAAGGTTTAAATCTACAATGCTACCTTTGCGAATCTCTGCGTAACCGTTGCGCGCAATATTCGCTCCATCTCGTTCTTACACTTACAACTCGCTTAGACAGAGAGGGAAGGCATAATTATTTTGGCTATCGCTCGTCGGAGGTTGCAGTTTGACAACTGTGAATCTGTGTGAATGTGAACTGTGAGCGTCGGTGGCTCAATGGTGTGGACTGTCGCCTTCCTACCGGTAGGACTGAGGTTCAAATCCCGACACGTACCAATGTGTTTTCGAATTTTCGAAAATATATGTACGTTATCCGACGCTCTTACGGTGAAGGAAAACATCGTGAGGAAACCTTCATGCACGCCTACAAAGAGATTCGAAGGTCGTGTGCGAAGTCGTCCAATCCGCACTGGGCCGCGTGGACGACTAAGGCCTAATCACCCTATACGGGTAGGCTCGTGCCCTCGGTGGGACGTATTCCCACTTCAAAGGCCGGCAACGCATTTCTTTGCACTCTGATATTGCAAGTGTACATGGGCGACGAAGTCATTTACCATCAGATGAGCCGCCTGCTCGTTTGCCTGCTATAATTAACATAAAAAATAACATTCGCCTAGTTAATTTTGGAACTCGCAATACTTTCATGATATAAACAACTATTAACGCCATCTATTCAGATTTTTGTGCAATTTTTACAAACATTTGACAACATTTATAATTTACAATAACTTCTAATGTACTAATTGCACAAATATCTCATAGATGGCGCTGACAGCTATTTAAATATGATAAAGTTTTCGAATGATTAAACTATTAATATGTAAAATAACAAACAAAAGAACTTTGCATATTTTTTATGAATAGACATGTTGATTTTATTAAACAATTATACAACAATCCTTTTCTATTTTATTACTGATTTGATTGTTTATTTGACTACATGGTTAGCAGATTTGTTTTGGTTTTGAATTATTAGGTATATTTGTTTTAGTACTAGCCTAATCTGCGTTGCACGCGTAAACCAATTATTAGGTACTTATCATATTGATAGTGACTTCTAAATGTTCCTATGTGACATTAGTGATATCCCATTTGTATAAATAGGTGTGTATAGAATCCAAACTTATTTCTATTTTAAGTTACTCGAAATAATAAAATGAGTAGTAAGACAACGTTAATGCAGCAACTAACTAGGTAGATAGCCAATAATCCGCGGTACAATGAAGACGGTGGGCTCAGATACCGATATTGGGCAACGGTTACCAATATCGGTATTGAAATCAAATCACGGTTACGTAGCGGTTGCCAGAAATAGCTGATAACGCCCATGTTAGACGTTAAGAATGATGTCTATGTACTGTATGTCTATGTGTCTATGGATTGTCTAGATAAAATAAATGTTGACTGAAATTTCCTTGAATGAGCCATGTATCCAGTGCTCTCTGATTCAGAAGAAAAACACTGTCAAAATCGCCTCCGCTGACGTGTATATTTTAAGTTAGCCGATATCCGAAAGAATAATATTTTAAGTAAAGCAAAATGACTTCTTTAATGGCTGTGATCCCAAAATTATACCAAGAATACACTGCCAAAACTCCTAGAAAGTTGAAAATCATTGATGCTTACTTACTGTACGTGTTTCTCACAGCCGTCATCCAGTTTGTGTATTGCTGCCTTGTCGGCACATTTCCATTTAACTCTTTCCTCAGCGGCTTCATTTCCACCGTCAGCTCTTTTGTTCTTGGAGGTAAGTACTTTTAGAGTATATATACAGATATCGGTAATCTAAACCATGTAAGTTGCGGCTAGGATATTTGTATGCAAACAATATTAAACTACTAGTATGGTTTGGATGTTTGTATGCTAACAATATTACTACTAATATTGTTACAAACCCATCTTTCGAGACCTATAGCCGCAACGATTCTGGTCAGTATTTTTTGGTTGAATGTTTAAAACATAAATGGGAGAGATTATGCTCAAGATCAGTGTCTCAACACATACATTATTGAGCTAGTTTTTGTTTTCTGAGTCTCTTCAGCTACTGAAGATTTCTGAGACATTGCTTAATAACATTGATTGATTCTCGTAAAACAAAAGTCCCTGATAAAAAAAAAAAAATTGAAGAAATGTGGTCATGTAGTCCGCATTCTCTTGGAGTGGCCACTGGTTTTTAATTTGTTGCTATCTTGTTTTGTCTAGTATCTTTACATTGTATAAATTTTGGTTGTTTAAGTCCTCATAGGAGGAGGGTGATGACAAACTAATAAATGAGTGGATTGTCTTTTGTTATTCTAAAACATTCAACACATTGTCCTATATTTGTAATGGCAGCAAAAATATAAAACCAAGAGGGAGTAAACTTATATATATTTTAATTAATGTTAACTATCAATTAGGGGAGCCTTGTCTACAATACAAAAGTATTTTACAAATTCCCTGCATTGTCCTCCAGCCCAGAGCACATATCAAAACTTTTATATGTAGTTTCTTTCTAAGTCACTAAATTTATATTTTGTGTAGTTACAAAAGGGGTGTATGTATTGCAAGATTTTTATTTAACTATTTTTTGAATATTTTACAGTTTGCCTGAGGCTACAAGTAAATCCGGAAAACAAGAATGAGTTCCAAGGACTTAGTGCAGAGCGTGGCTTTGCTGATTTTATTTTCGCTCACCTTGTGCTACACCTTGTAGTTATTAATTTCATAGGATAAGTTGGCAACATACAGTATAAATAAACTCATTGTTATAATTTAATTTGATGTTTTATTTGTTCATTTGGCACAAATATTTCAGATTATATTTTTTAAAATTGAATATATATATAATTTTAATTGCTTGTCACTATAGTTTGGTGTAAGTAGGGTTTGCGTTTGAATATTCGGATTGTTCAAATAATAGTCCTTTTGAATAAGGTAAACCTATAACTTGAATAGTCCATGGCATTAATTATAAATACTAAAAGAATCGACAAGCTGATTCCGCTGGATAATCAAAATGCAATTGTTTTCTATGAATAAATAAATAAAAGATAACTGTTGTGGACTGTTGCCTTCCGATCTCGAGGGTGCAAGTTCAAATCCGTACCTACCAACGTATTTTCGAAATTACATGTACGTTTATACGACGCACTTACGGCGAAGGAAAAAATCGTGAGGAACCTGGGAATGCTTGCGATGATATTCAAAGGGTATTATGAAGTATCATGGTATTTTAATAGACGCACTTGACCTCTCCGAATCAGAAGAGCTAAATCTTATTGCATGAAGTCCAAAGAGGGGCACCCTGTAATCCGAACACTTGGTCTTCTTTCGAGACCTGTAATTGGCTAGTGTTTTTATGGTCATCTTTTTACTGTTTTAAAGTTGTTGGTCTTCAAATAAATAAATAAAAAAGGTGACAGGTTTTCTCATGGTGGTTATCTGGTTCACAAGTCCATTGTAAGCAACGTCGTGGAATTCAGTAGTGTGTCGAGCCGGGTAGCAAAACTTGTAAATACCGACAGATACTACCTGAACGTGGTAGAGGTCAGGTATATGCGCCGACACCGACGAAGTGATAGAAGCCGTGTATCAGTATGAGGATATCTCCAAGGAATGCACAACTTTGACCCTCTACAATGTTGTTATGGGGGACTTTAACGCTGAAGTAGGAATATAATAACGCGGATTAACGAATCGTGATCTTAATGGTGAGAATTTATTACCTATAATTAGATTTTTTTGTTCAACAGAGAAAACTTTTGATAAAATTTAATATTTGTAGCAATTGTTTTTCAATAATTTGGGTTGATTATAAAGAAAAAAGAAGCTAATATTGGGAAGGGGAAAGGTACCTAAAGGAGAAAAACATTGTTTCTACCAAGTATTTGACGACCGATCTGGTGTAATGGCTAAATTAAGTATGTATGTAGATATGCTGAAGCATAAATGCTTTTTAGTTGTTCTTGTAAGCAAGCCAAATATTATCTATGAATTGTTGAGGAAATTATATCTATCCTTATGTTGGTCAGATAACAGTGAGCCCTGTGTGTCTGAAAACGAGTTACATCACAACAAAAAGAAACACTGAATTTTATTTCAGTTTTTATTTTGACTAGTCATGAATCAATTTTAAAACAATTATTATTATACCAAGAGTAACAACAATATATCTTATATTAATTTTACATAGTATAATGAGTGACAGAATGCCTGTTTCATTTATTATATTACGCAATGATACCTAAGACTTAAAATATTGAGTATCCATCAGAACTGCTAAGAATGCCTACTTCACATAATATGAATAGCTTTTTGAAGATGTCATGATATGAGAGTTAATTTACATATACATTTAAAAAAGTTATAGTACAATAAAATAAGTAAGAAAATAATTATAATCTGTAGCAGTCCTGTGGTCTAGTTTAGTTATCGACATGCTTAAAAATACCGCGAATGATATGAAATTCTGACCAGGCTTCCTAGACTTCAATAAAATGTATCAGCGCGACCAAGTTTTTAATATGACGATAACTAAACTGCACATAAAAGTAAGTACAAAAAAATAATGAATTTAGGGCGTGGACGCAATACACAACATAAAACTGCCTTGGAAGTTGCGTACGTGGACAGGTTTATATTTTACAAAAAGTACTATGATATACTTCGCGTCCTCAATGGGTCGACGCGACACAGTTCTATTATTATCACTGACGTGAGATACATATATAGTTTAACATTTATTATCATTTTTTTAATATTTATCACAGAAAACACCCTTGCAACCGAGCTGTGCGTAATATCAAATTAACCTTTTTCGATACAATGTCTCAGATGTAGCGAATCGCTGGTTGTAAGATTGTTTTCAAATAGGTATTCAAAAAGACAGATACATTGTTATTACATGAAAACACGTTTGTACAGTTCCTCTGTAATCTTATTATTATTTATATACAAAAAGATGTCATGATCATATTTTTATTATGCCAGTTTTTTTTTATCATGAATCTAACCAACACAACACACAAATTTAATTAAATTGGTGAAAAGTAAAATATTGCGGAGTGTTAATGAGTTTTTCGCGATACGCAGGACATGTCTAGTACCTACGGACGACGCCTTAGCGTGCCTATTTACAAATTTATTTATTAGAAAAATACACTCTCAAGGATATTATAGAAAAATAAATAAACGCCGCTAACGTCCGGCAAGGCTTCCCACTCATGGAAACATCAGGATTGTATGTTTTAGTGCAGATTTTTCCAAAAATGCACAATGATACCAAAATTATTTTACCCTTTATTTAAATCTTGATTAGAACAAGTAATTTAAAGTTGTGCCACTCGTACAGTCGGCCTAAAAATTATGTAGATGTATATTTTCCGTCAAAAGAGACACAAACCGACAAGCAAATCGTGTCAAAATTTTCTATATTCAGTTTGGCTGTACTTGGGAGTAGAATCTTCGAGGCAAGTCATCGTATTTAGTATGCATTTTTGTAAACATCCACCATATACACTGAAGTAGGTTAGAGCGGCCGACGCGTCTCGGGCCCGCTGTGGGCCGACGGTATTACTAAAATTAATTATGCTACTTTCAATTTCTAATAAAAATATCACAAAATGTGAAACGTACAATCTAAAGCGCAACGTTTATGGCTGGTTCGTTAAAAACAAAGAATATTACAAAAGTCCATTTCTCGCATTCAATGTTTGAAAGTGGACTCCGGCGAGCGCAATTACACATAGGTGGCGTTTTGATCGGTTAAAAAAATAACGTAAATTCGTTATTTTAATAGATAACCTGATTGGTATATTATATTTACAGCTAAGTACATTCCTACTATGAATAAATATGTAACTCAATCAAATGCCGCCTATGTGGATGCTGCCTGGTTCCTGTACAACTAATGTAAATATGACTATTTTCAAATATTTTGTTAGGGATATGAACTACAGATTAGCTGAGCCAAATGATATATAATAGTTTGGATTTTGATCTGTTATGAATTTATTACGTTTTATAAGAGAATTTGTGTAAAATTATCGCCAGGTCCTTTTAACCCATTCCGCGTCTGACACCTTAAGGCGTCATAGGCGTTCAAAGGGTTAACCGCTAGGATTCCAGATGCAATAGAAAATTCCGTCATCAGTTAAATGGTTAAGACAGCCCATTTATTATACAGTAAAGGAACCAGACGTAGCGCGTCACCGGCCACAAAGCATTCAGATATTCAATATCACATAACTACAGCCTATACAAAGATAGCCGACCATCACTGTCAACCGTTCGGCGAGATCGCGAACTACCTCACTGGAGACAACTACCCTGGGTTTAAGCCCGCACGCTATTTGAATATTTGGGAAGGTTTAACACGCTATATTACAAGTACTTTCTGGGGATTTTATTAAATACACTAAAAGGTCGCTGGATGAGTACCGGGATATCTGGCGCAGAATCAGTGAGACCTAGTGTACTATGGTTAAAAAGTGAGAGAATACTTCGTTGTTGGCCGCAGCCGGCCATCACAGATTCACGTGGCAAGTGGCGAGCGCAGAATATCAGCCTTAAAAAGTGTATACAACTTGCGAACACTTACCGCGAAATATATTATTCTGCCGTTTACTACCTACAACTAGAAAATTAAGAAGTGGCTTCTGGATAAATGTTTTCATTCCCTTATGGAGTTTTTGATAAATGTTAATTGATTGCTTTATATTATTATGACTTGAATGCGACTTATTTAATTAAATTTTGACACAGTTATTGTTTTAATTTTATTTTACAAAGTAGAAATTATGTTGCACGCCAAACTGTGGCTAAATATGAGAAACATAAATAATTACTAACACCTGATTTGTACCGTATTTAATGCAAATAATGTATTTGATTTGAACACCCTTACAACAAAATTTTTCAAATAAGAAAATCGAAAAATCGCTAACGGATAAATACTTTCGGATAAATCATTTCTTATGTTGCTAATATAACTAGAAATTAAGCATGAAAACATCAATATGCGTGCGTATTTAAGCATCAATCGTACAGTTTTAATGTGGTATCTCACGAACTAAAACAATCCTGCGAGTCTTTGACTGTCTAAGGACGTCCTACACTGAGAATGGTAGATTTGGTACCGAGTCATCTAGTTAGGTACCACCGCACCAGATATCGTCCCTTAAAATACTAGTGTTTTGCACTTATGTGTTTCGGGATGAGGGCACTGTAGCTAGTAAAATAGTCGAGTATAAGAGACCTAGCATTGTCGTCTGGGGTGACGGGCGGCAGGGCAGTGTTGACGGAAATAACGACAACCTGTTGTTGTTAATTTCCTTTAACACTGCATCTGTCATGTCATAATTAAGAGTGACAGACGTGATTGTTTCAGGCTAATGGTACGCGTGCGGGCGTGTCCTAGTATTGGTTGTGTGGGTGGGCTCAGCTGGTGCCTTGTACGGGTGGGATGTGTGCGGGGTCCCCCGCTAGGTGGTGCGGGCGAGGTACCGGCGGCGCGCGGCACTAAGCAGCCGTTCCTTGCGTCTCCGGAGCTGGGCCTCCCGTGACGACACCGACTCGGGGAAACCCTCGCACTCCTCCGAATCCGAGCTGCAAGGAAATGATCACATAAATATGGTTAAGTCAAGTCGAAATAATCACTGGTTAAGTCAAGTTAAACATTTGAAACTGAAAAGAGAAACCTAAAATATTGATTGCCAATTTAAAATACACAGTATACACGAAAGGTGACCTCCACACTAGGCTATGCCTGTCCTGTGGAGATAGATTTAACGACTTCCATGAAAACATTGTGTTCGGCTAACACAGATAATAACAATCTTTAAAACAATAAGAGACTGAAAATTAAAATAAAATATTACCTATTTGTTTTGTCCTATATTGTAAAAAAAAACCACATTTATATATAGAAAATCTTGTCCCAAAAGAGTCAATGATCAGTTTTAAAAGTTCAAATACTTTTACGCATTATGCGTGGGAGATCCATTGTTCAGAACTAATGAGAATGATGTTTCAGAACTAATGAGAATGATGTAAAAGTATGGATTCGTGATATGCTCAAAAAAATTAAAAAAAGCGATCCGAATGCAGTGACACCACACATACACATATTTCGAATTTCGAACACATTTACCTAAACAAAAGAGTACAAACTGTACTCTCTTCGGCGGTTCGTTTTTGAGGCACGGATGGCGTATCTACCTTTATATATACAGAATATCATTGTGAGCCGGTCACACCAGAGTGGATACCATAGCCTCTTTCTGAACCCAGTGAACATCTCAATTGTGCAGTGTCAGAGTGCATGACATTTGGCCGCTTCAGATGATGTGTAAAATCTGTACTTCACCAACTTGTAATCACCGCGCCGCGCGACTTCGATGCACCACCAAATATTTATATCATTAACATATTATACAATTTATAATTTGTGAAAAATGACTTTCAAGTCAAAGTCAAAAACATTTATTTCAAATTAGGCTTACAAAAAGCACTTATGAACGTCAAGAAATATACAAAAATATAATAAAAAACGATTTAAATACTAAACTAAAAATATGAATTTTGATGCTTTGAAAAAAAAGCGCTTCAGTGGTTTGGCCTGTTGAGAAAGAAGCACCCAAGAAAACTCAACAGTGTAGCCTTTTTTAAAAACAATTCCTTAATGTAACAATATATCATAAACATGAAATAGATGAGCAGTTTAAGACCACGGATTTTATCACATAATTATTTGTCAATAGTGTAGTACCCTTTTTTAGAAAGGTGTTGTTTGATTCTAACTTTAAACATATGAAAGGGCAACTCTACAATAACTTTTATAAAGGAATATCAATGAAATTCTAGTATATATATTCAAATTCCTATTTGAACTATCTAATAGCTTCTTTTATTAATCAACCTAAGTCTAGGATCCGACTTGACCGCTTGTTTGCCAAGATCTCTGCTCCAGAAATTGCCTGCTCCAGCGGCCATCGGTTCTGCGACATATGTAACCAGTCTACTAAAGTGCAACTTGATAATCCAACGAAATATGTCGCTAACAATTCTATTTTCCTAACAAAGAGTGAAATTGCTAAGATACTAAATAAAGATGCATGTCTCGAGTCGAAAATATAGACCTCATTTTCCTTATCAACAAGGTCTTAAGTAAATTTGCCCAAAACCCCGATTTATTGCGCTCTTCGTTAGGAATGCAAAAAATTACATATAGAAAACTCCAACTCACTCTTCTTCGGACACGTCGGGGACAGCAGAGCCGCTGGGGAGCGCCACCTCTTCGCTCGTAGACGGCCTCTCGATCATTTCCACTGGAAAAAAACAAATATACATCAATAATAGAATTATGTTCGTTAACAGCAAAAGTCTGTCGAAATTCGGCCAGTTTTTGTATGGAAAATTAAGACATTTGGCTCGTATCTTTTAATAGAGCCTAGAACGAGAAAAAAACTGAAAACAGTGCAAAAAATTAAGAGATGAAAAGGAAATAAAACAGAAATATTTTTCGCAGTTAAATTTCTAGTTAAAAACATTAAAATTAATTAACCAAAAATTCCGACGCTCTTACGGTGAAGGAAAACATCGTGAGGAAACCTTCATGCACGCCTGCGAAGAGATTCGAAGGTTGTGGTGTGAAGTCGTCCAATCCGCACTGGGCCCGCGTGGACGACTAAGGCCTAATCACCCTATACGGGTAGGCTCGTGCCTCGGTGGGACGTTTCATGAGCTGATGATGATGAACCAAAATATTAGAAATTTGTCTAAATGATATAGACAGCAGCTGTCACTTAAGGGGCCCATTTTATGCATTAATGACAATCTGTCCGCATTTTTTATACGTCCATGGCCATGAGTTCCATATGTATTTATAACTGTTTTATCATCGATGACATCATCATCATCTCATTACACGTCCCCACCGAGGGGCACGAGCCTACCCGTATACGGTGTATAGACCGTAGTCGTCCACGCGGGCCAACTGCGGATTGGTACTAATTTAAGATGTAAGGAATTGTGTATTTTTTTATACCCTCGCGTGGCGCTAGTGGGCTCACCGTAGGTAGGCGTGGGCGTGGCGTGGGCAGCGGCAGGCGGCCCTCGAGGATGTTGTCGATGGTGGCGGCGCTAGTGGGCTCACCGAGGCGCGTGGGCGTGGGCGTGGGCAGCGGCAGGCGGCCTCGAGGATGTTGTCGATGGTGGCGGCGCTAGTGGGCTCACCGTAGGGCGTGGGCGTGGGCGTGGGCAGCGGCAGGCGGCCCTCGAGGATGTTGTCGATGGTGGCGGCGCTAGTGGGCTCACCGTAGGGCGTGGGCGTGGGCGTGGGCAGCGGCAGGCGGCCCTCGAGGATGTTGTCGATGGTGGCGGCGCTAGTGGGCTCACCGTAGGGCGTGGGCGTGGGCGTGGGCAGCGCAGGCGGCCTCGAGGATGTTGTCGATGGTGGCGGCGCTAGTGGGCTCACCGTAGGGCGTGGGCGTGGCGTGGCAGCGGCAGGCGGCCCTCGAGGATGTTGTCGATGGTGGCGGCGCTAGTGGGCTCACCGTAGGGCGTGGGCGTGGGCGTGGGCAGCGGCAGGCGGCCCTCGAGGATGTTGTCGATGGTGGCGGCGCTAGTGGGCTCACCGTAGGCGTGGCGTGGCGTGGGCAGCGCAGGCGGCCTCGAGGATGTTGTCGATGGTGGCGGCGCTAGTGGGCTCACCGTAGGGCGTGGGCGTGGGCGTGGGCAGCGGCAGGCGGCCCTCGAGGATGTTGTCGATGGTGGCGGCGCTAGTGGGCTCACCGTAGGGCGTGGGCGTGGGCGTGGGCAGCGGCAGGCGGCCCTCGAGGATGTTGTCGATGGTGGCGGCGCTAGTGGGCTCACCGTAGGGCGTGGGCGTGGGCGTGGGCGGCAGGCGGCCTCGAGGATGTTGTCGATGTGGGGCGCTAGTGGGCTCACGTAGGGCGTGGGCGTGGGCGTGGGCAGCGGCAGGCGGCCCTCGAGGATGTTGTCGATGGTGGCGGCGCTAGTGGGCTCACCGTAGGGCGTGGGCGTGGGCGTGGGCAGCGGCAGGCGGCCCTCGAGGATGTTGTCGATGGTGGCGGCGGCGGAGCGGGAGACGGCCAGGTCGGCGGCCAGCACGCCGCCCCCGTACTGCGGGAACATCGCCTGCACCTGACCACACCAATACATGCACTGCTTATATGTGGGACCCTATTGAAATATTCACAAAATCCTCTAATCTAACGGCTATAGGTTTAGAAATATTTAATTCCGAATTGAAATATCCTGGTTTTAAAAATTCTGCATACTGTAATGCTAAATATTATAAACTTTTTGTTTTTTTTAATGCATAACAACGAATTTATTTACGGGCGGCGCACGAATGTCTTGACGGGCGGCGGACGCACTGAATAAATTAGTACGAGCTTTAATGAATTATAAAATGCAATGCGATAATTTATTTATTTTGAAAAACTTTTATTATAAATCTATATGTATTACTGACTTCCTAACGAACAGTGTGCTAAGTCGGTATTTTTGTTAGGCATATTGTATATATGGAGTTCGAAAATGTATTAAGTCAATTTAATAATAATAAACATTTTTTTGGAAAACTTATTACATCCATATATTTGCCCAAGAATCTAACTTCTTGCACTCAACGTTTCCTAAGGAGGACAGATTAGGTTCCCATATACACATTCTATGAGTACAAATGTACAAATATAAGTCGAATAGATACCAGTCATTTAAAATTCACCCTGTATATACAGCCACCCTGTATAACCGTCAGTGGCTCAATGGTGTGGGCTATCGCCCTCATAGCGGGAGGGCTGAGGTTCAAATCCCGCCACATATCAATGTGTTTTCGAATTTTAGAAATTATATGTACGTTATCCGACGCTCTTACGGTGAAGGAAAACATGTAAGGAACCTTTACGGACGCCTGCGAAGAGATTCAAGGTTGTGTGTGAGGTGTCCAACCGCACTGGGCTGCGTGGATGACTAAGGCTTATCACCCTTTCGGGTAGGCTAGTACTTCTCGGTGGGGACATTTAATGAGCTGATGATGATAATGGTGACGATATAACCGTAACATAAGTGTGCGGTAGTTACCTGTCGCACCATGGCGTCGACGTGGGCGGGCGGCGGCGGGGCGGGCCGCACTCGCGTCACCTCCACCGAGAAGCTCGGCAGCCACGACACGTACCGAGACCCTGCACACACACACACACACAATCACATTAATACATATAAATAATAATAAATACATAAATATAAACTGACATTCACACAGCGCCATCTAGCCCCAAGTTAAGCGTGACGGCTTCACGGTGAAGCCTGTATTATGGGTACTAAACAACGGATAAACATACTTATATACTTTTTGTGTAAATACATACATATTATACATAGAAAACACCCAGACCATTACAAACAGACATTTTCATGCACACAAATGTTGGTACGCAAATTTAAAATACATTTTATTAATTCACCTCGCAAGTCGCTATGGTAAAATAAAAAATGTATTTTAAATTTGATTTTCACAAGAGCGCTAAAATGAAGAAATGCGCTATTTTTTCCCGATTTTATCTTTGCCATTTTCAGCGTCAAAAGCTCAATGCCCTCAAAATAATCCGGAGGTTAGCCTAGCGGTTAGCGAGTTAGCTAGCCTAACCACGGCCAGCTCCAACCATGTCCAGGGTTCCAGTTGAGGAGTCCCACACACCAACAACCCCACCACACCAGGCACGCCCTCCCACTGACACCATCAGCTTACACTTGGATGGAAGTATACTTAGGGCAAGTATTCTAAAACGACACTCATGCATTGATTTATTTAAATTGGGTTAGAAAGAGATGACGCTATTTATCGTATATCATTATCATCAGCTCATTAAACGTCACAACCGAGGGGCACGAGCCTACCCGTATACGGTGTTCAGGCCTTAGTCGTCCACGCGGCCCCACTGCGGGTTGGACGAATTTACGAATCTCTTCGCAGGCGTGCGCAGGTTTCCTCACGATGTTTTCCTTCACCGTAAGGGCGTCGGATAATGTACATATATTTTTCGAAAATTCGAAAACACATTGGTACGTGGCGGGATTTGAACCTCAGCCCTCCTGGTAGGAGGGCTGAGGTTCAGGTTCGACAGTCCACACCATTGGGCCACCGACGCTCTTATAGTATATACGGCTAGCCCTTTCTAACCCAATTTTAATAAAGATCAACGTTAAGTCTAGTTCTAGAATGCGGGCCTAAGTCTAAGGCCAAAGAGTATATAAAACTACGTTTTATCTAAGGCTTACACTCCAACCGTCATCGCTGACATTTATAATAAAATAAATAAATAAAACATATTTATTTCGGAATAAATTCCATATCGTGTTAGTAACAATTATCTTAAAAAACTATGTTAGTAAACGATGCGAATAATAATTAATCGCAGTGTCCTTGAAAAGCTGGAAGCGAGTCCAGTGCTGCATAATGGCACTGTCTGCGTCCAGCCTCGCCGCCACCGTCTGCAGGAGGCTGTTGGTGCTGCCTCGCACCCGGTACACCAAGGACGCAATGCGTTTTCTAATGATAGCCGAGAGGCTATCGACTTCAGCAGCTGCTAACATCCCCGATGCACTGCAGTGCCGAGGCAGCCCCATCAGCCCCCTGAATGCGTTATTGTACTGAGTGCGCAGAGCCCTGTACGCCACTTGGGTATAGTTTGTCCACAGGCTGCAGGTGTAAAGGGAATGGCAATAGGCTTTAAAAAGCGTAATTTTAACACCTTTCGTGCATCGTGCAAACCTGCGGGAAAGCATATTAGCCCTAACGCACAGAGCCCTACGCTCCCTCTCTATATCTAAGTCATCCTTTAAAGACTCGGTGACCCAGTGCCCCAAATATTTAAACTTTTGCACTTGTCTAAGAGGAGTGCCGTTGAGCTTGACGGGTGGACTTTATAAGCCCTATTCTTCGTTTTAAAAACTAATAATTCGCTCTTAGTACAGTTGTACCTAAGGCCGTGGGCCTCCACATATCTTTCACAGATGCCGATTAGTTTGTTCAGAGCACTGATTGAGGGGCACAGCAGCACCATATCATCGGCGTAACTTATATTGTTCACAAAGGTACCGTCAACAGAACATCCAACTGCAGCGCTGCTGAGCTCCACAATCAGTTTGTTCATGAACAAGTTAAAAAGTATTGGAGAGCTTGCCCCCCCTGTCTCACCCCACTCTCCAACCTGTACGAGCTCGATAGTTTCCCAGACCATTTCACATAGTTCTTTTGATGGGAGTACCAGTACTTCAATATTGAGATGTATTCCTGTGGCAGGTCAGTCTCATCCTCAAGTTTTTTCCACAGGATCTCATATTGAACTAAATCAAACGCTTTTGACAAGTCCAAAAATACCGCATACACGGGCGTCTCTCTCGCAGTATAATACTGGACAGTCTGCTTAAGACACAATACAGCAGCCTCGGTGGAAAGTCCTGATCTAAAGCCAAACTGTGCATCGTGGAGTTTGATATTTTTACTCAGCTGTTTCTCAAGCAGTCGGTCCAGTACCTTCGCTACAATGGTCGCCAAGGAAATCGGTCTGTAATTGGACCTGTCACCAGCACTGCACGATTTATTTTTAACAATAGGTACAACAACAGACTTCAGCATATTATCAGGTAAGTAGCCGTGACCTAGGCAAAGAGAGAAGAACATAGCTAGAACACGCGGTAGGTGCACACCTGCATGTTGCAGGTGTTCAACACTAAGGTAATCATGTCCAGGTGATTTACCCCTAGTCATGGTTTTCAAAATTGCTCTCACATCCTTGGCCCCAATCAGGACTGACTTCTTCCCTCTACATTGATTAAGAGATGCACCTGCCGTTCCATTATTATTACTAGGAAAACCTGCTGCAGGTTCAATCCTGAAGTGTTCTTTGAACATTTCAGCTATTTGACAGGGCTCATTTAACCCTTCCACGCTAACTGGAGCACTTGGCTTAGGACTCAACTTATTTGTGTGTTTCCAGAAACTCGCGAACTTCTTTTGTGAGTGCTCCGTACCTAAAATATCCGTTTTTATCTTAAGCTCGTTATTTTGACACCACTTTAATTTGGCTTTAAAAATATTTCTGGAAACACGCATCCTATCGTATACGAACCCCTCACGTGGTCTATTATAAAGGACCCAGTACTGAAACCACAACCGTGCCTCACTATGAGCGGCTTTCACATGTTTATTCCAACCACATATGTACTTCTTCTTACAGTTGCGCTTATTTTTCCCACTAGAATGTACCGATGCTTCCGTCAATATTTGAATTAACTCATCATACATGTCTGATAATACTGAACAATGATTAGGGTCATTACACAATGTATCGGCGCACTCGGCAAATACAGTGGGAAAGTCTAAAAGTTTTAATTTTGCAGTACAATAATTTGTATATTTATTAATCTGAGAATCATCCCTTTCTCCCCATAAAATATGATTAATTTTATTGCCTTCGTATGACTTTTTTGGTACTAACATATTAAGGTCACATTTCAATTCTAGGGGAAAATGGTCTGACCAAAACACACCATAATTAATTGATACACTGCTTACGGTACTCTTAGCCGCCTGAGTTACCACACAGTGATCCAGCCAACTAGTAGTACCGTGACTCTCACTTACATAAGTATAGGATCCCGAGTCCAATCCAAGTAGCTCCATGTCCACACATACCCATTTCTGGTCAGTGCAGAATGACTGTAATTCTACATCAAAACGCCTACCTGGATGACAATTAAGATCCCCTAAGATGTAACTATATTCCGTGTCATAATTATCTATAATTGCACTTATTTCACTTAGACACTCTGTAAATTCTACCAGGTTGGTAGGCTCATCAGTGGGCATGTAAACCGAAAACACAAGAAAAGAGCACTCCGCACTGGAGACTTTTACTGCCACAATTCGATCACTTGTACATGGCACCACCGTAACGGCACTAAACACATTCTTTCGCCACAAAATCGCCACCCCTCCATGGGGCCGCCCACGCAGTATACCTGCAGTTGTGTCGACCGCTGACTTCCCTGTGTACTCAAAATCCTCGTGCACAGTGCCCAGTATTGGAATATCATGCGGCATCAGGAACGTTTCTTGTAATGCTATCAGGTGCGATGTTAGACACAGTGTCCTGACACACTCCATAGATCTAACTAGGGACTTACAGTTAAAGGTAACAAACTTTGCTGTACTACTCATATAAGGTTTGTATTGCTATCAAGATCAGCTTTCGCCTGCTTACTGTGCTTATAATCCCTTTTAAAATCCACAAATCGTCTGTATGACACTCCTTCCGGCCACAAACTGTCATTTAAAAACAATGACAGTTTATTCTTTGGCACGTAAATAATGTAAGCAGCATATTGTTTAGGTTCCTTGGAATTAACTTTTCTCAAACTCACAACAACCTGCGTTTTATTACTAATATAATCCATAATATCCGACTCCTTTGTGTTTTTATCCACATTATTGATAAATAACGGAACTTGAATATCCGCCGCTTTGAATTTTGCCTGTGGATTCGAAGACGCTTTGCCAAGTTCCGTTACAAAACGATTTCTATGTCTTTTCCGTTGATACATTATCCAATCCTCATTTTCCGCCTTCGGTTCAGGATCTCGGCTTTCCCGAACGACATCTGCTAATGTTGCCTTCGGATTAGTTACGGTGATCGGCGTCGAAAAATGCACCCTATTACCAGTGCATAAGGGCTTCTCCTCTGATCGATTCTCGGTGACGACGGCATTACTCGGTGACGTCAGCGCTGACGGCGCAGGCGCAGTGGGTGTCGGACGCTTGTCGCCTGAGTGAGAGCGAGATGGCGAGTGCTCGATGTCATGGCCGTCAGCTGACACATTATTTGCCGGTATGTGCGGCAATCCAAACGGTCCACTATCAAAACAAATGCTATTTTGACATCCACCGCCTCTTTTAAAATTAACAAATTGCCCCTGTGTAGAAATAATTGATGCATTTCTTGCATTTAGCAAGTCTATCTTGACCTCCTGCAGTTGTTCATGGGTAACATAGGTATCTTTGACTGCTTTAAGTTCAGTTTTTAATACGATAATATCCTTTAGGAGCCTCGAGGCATCAACATGATCGAATGTCAAGACAGGCAATTTCTGTAAATCCTTGGCCACAAAAATCGGCAAATCATCCGGATTGTTTTCTTTGAAAACAGCTATAACATCATGGAGATTCTTGAGAGATTTCTTCGCCTAAATGACACATCGCATTCGTTCTCTATTTTTGGCAGATTGTCAATGATGACAACTCGAGGTTGGATCCCCAAGTTTTTTTGTGAAGGTTTTATTGTGCTTCTAAACTAGCGTTACAACAAAAATTTCTATTAACATTATTCATAATATCATTTCAAGCTTTTATTCAATTACAATATACATAATAAAATTGGCGACGAGCGGAGAAGAATCCAAAAGAAATTTCCACGGAAAAGTGACGATCGCTGATGTTCATTTGTTCACTCGTCATATATTTTTCATGAGAGTATATCAGACGAAATGGCTCTGGAACCTGAACAACTGGGACCACTTCTGGCCAGTTTGGTTACGACCCTACAGGGAATACAAAACCAACAGGCGGCTATGCAAGAAACGCTTCTACAGCAAAGACAAACGCCAGGAGATACCAATCCAAAATCTGCGGTTAGTGGAATTACACTCCTACCGTATGATGAGGTCCACGAATCTTTCGATAGTTATATATAGATACAAGATTACAAAATTACATCAACCTAAAGAATGTGAGTAATGGAAAAACTAAGTTACAAATTTTCCTAAATTGTGTTGGACCAAAATATACTAAATATTGAAGAATCTTACTGCTCCAGATCCACCTGAAAGTAAGTGTTTTGAGGATCTGATTAAAACACTTAAACAATCACACTGCCCCAGAGCCGGGAGAAGTAGCTCAACAACATAAGTTTGCTCAACGAGTACAAAATGAACATGAGAGCATTTCAAATTACGAAGCACGCTTGAAGGAAATCGGTGGCAAATGTAATTTTGTATGCAACAACTGTGAGAAATCTACATTTGATACACATCTGAGAGGACAGTTTATAAGGCGACTACGCTGCAATGAAACCAAAGAAAGGCTTCTACAAGAATCGCCAAAGACCACTTTTGAAGAAATTGTGAAGAATTGTTGAATTGTGTGCCTTGCCAATTTTAGTATGTATATTTCAATTGAATAAAAGCTTGAAATGATATTCGTGTATTTATTGAAATTTACATTATAACAAATTTTTAATTAATTATACGTAATGCACTAAAACCCGTATGGAACGAATGCCATCTTCTATCTGTCATTCTTAAAACCTTCGGATACACAATCGAAACTCATCTTAATATCTTTATGTTCGGATACATACACCACACTGTTGTTTTTATTTTATTCATGCATTTATATTGTGTTTAAAAAAAACACTTAATATATACATATATACATCATCCATAACAATCATAACCTGTAATTGTCGTGACTGTCGCGCTATTCAATTGATAAAAAATTATATTAGAAACCTCAATATTTTTCAAAACAAATTTGAGTTTCAGTTCAATGTATGAGGAATCTCAGAAAATATTACTGTTTACATAAATAAATAAAATAAATATCCACTGACATTCACACAGCGCCATCTAGCCCCAAGTTAAGCGTGAAACCTGTAATATGGGTACTAAACAACGGATATATATATTTATACATATTTTTTTGTAAATACATAGATATGATACATAGAAACACTCAGATCATTACAAACAGTATGTTCATGCTCACAAATGTAGGTACTGCCCGGAGATTGAACTCGGGACTCTTGGTGTAGCCGACATCTCATCTATTACGCCATATGGATAAGGGTCACGAAACCTGACGCGGAAAGGGCATTCTGGGTAAGGACATTTTGCGAAAGGGGTATTCTGTGAAAGGGACATTTTACGAAAGGGGTATTCTGCGAAGGAACGCTCAAACTTTTTGTGAATAACCTATTAATAAATAAACAGCGCCTTGACAAAACTGTCTTGGCTGTAGCTGAGTGGCCACCATTTTGGTAGCAGTAGCATTTTTTTTTAATATTAAGGACCAAATAAATATTTTTCTTTCTTTCTTATTAAACTACTGCTCCCTTCATAGCTTAGCAATAGGATTCAGGAAAAATTCAGTCAATTATCACGCTCGCATAGCCATAAACTCGATTTGTCATATTCACAGCGCAAGTCTACTTTGCTGGCACTAGCTGCCAGTAATGAGTAGAATAATGTTAATGTAAATTTTAAAATAAACGATTTTAGGCGTTCTGTCTGTCGATTCATTATTTGGTTGTGCATGCAACAATGCAATCATGTATTTATAGATATAAGTTTATAATATAGATATATTTTGTCGCCCATTTGGTGTCGCAGTTGAGAGGTCGACTGCAACACCAAGGGTTCCGGGTTCGATCCCCGGGCAGTACAAACATTTGTGTGCATGAACATGTCTGTTTGTAATGGTCTGGGTGTTTTCTATGTATAATATGTATGTATTTACGAAAAAAAATGTATATGAGTATATTTATCCGTTGTTTAGTACCCATAATTCAGGCTTCACGCCTAACTTGGGCCTAGATGGCGCTGTGTGAATGTCGGTGAATATTTATATTTAATTGTATGGTGTTTGTTTTGTTGGCTGTCCTAAATAAAGAAATAGCTTGAAGCACGTGTGATACTGACCGTCGAAGTGGAAGAGGTGGTTGGCGCCGGGTCGTGGCGGCGCGGGTCGTGGGTGGTTGGCGGCGGTGGCGGGCGTGGCCATGGTGGCGGCGGAGGCGGCGGAGGCGGCGGCGAGGGCGCGCCGGCACGTCGGACACGACGCGTCCTGCTGCACCCACTGGCACAGGCACGAACTACAACACGAAAACGCATTTCATCACTATCATCATTCATATTCTGTATAACAACAACAACACAATTTTAATACTAGGAATAGAAACAAACTTGCTGTTCCAGACTTGAGACTACATAAAGTAGGTAAATCTTTTATAGGAAGATGTATAAAGTTTTTCAATAAGGTACCGCAAAATATTGTCGAGTTACCTTTACACATGTTTAAAGCTAGAATAAAAAACCACCTTTCTAAAAAAGGGTACTACACTATTGACGAATATTTATGTGATAAAAATCCATGGTCTTAAACTGCTCAGCTACTTCAGTGTTTGTAAAATATCTGTACATTAAAATCATTGTTTAAAAATGCCTGTACTGTTGAGTTTTCTTGGGTGCTTCATTCTCAACAGGCCAAAACGCCGAAGCGCTTTTTTCCAAGTATCAAAATTCATTATTGTGCTTTACTTTGGTATTTTAAATGTATTTTTTGTATTCTTTTTGACGTTCATAAGTGCTTTTTGTAAGCCTAATCTGAATAAATGAATTTTGACTTTGACTTTTTCAATAAAGTGGCGTATCTACCACCTATACCTCAAAACCGAACCGCCAAAGAGAATACAGTCGTAGGCAAATGAACGCATCATTCGAAACATTTACATGTGTGCTGTCGCTGCATTCGGAACACTTTATTCGGTTGTTTTGTGAGCATATCACTTCATTTTCGAAAATTCGATAACACATTGGTATGTGTCGGGATTTGAACCTCAGCCCTCCCGGTAGGAAGGCGACAGTCCACAACATTTACCCACCGACGCTCTTCTGCACCCGGTGCACACAAAAGATCAGAGTCGCGGTGCTTTCTAAGTGTTAGGAATTGTAGCCGCAATAACATGAATTCTTTGATCTCTCTTTGAAACTTATTTATTTAAATAAATCACAATCAACTTGCACATGTACTGAATCACCAAGTAAGAATTGTAACAGCGGATGACAGTGACAACACCAAGTGTCATAAATACAAAACAGGAGGCATAGGCAAATTACTATACAGCCTTTACAGCCAGCAAATGACTTACATTTAAAATTTACTTTCAACACTAATTACCTCGACATAAAGCTGAGCAGGCACCTTCCAGTGTCCTTACTGTTATTTAGACTAAGATGTATAACTTTGTATGTGTTGCCCTGAATTAATTATTTTATTATTATTACTTATTATTATGTAAAAAGTATAGATTCATGATATACTGACAAAACAATCGAAAAAAGTGTTCCGAATGCAGTGACAGCACATACACACATTTACAATGAGCGTACATTTACCTAAATAAAAAGAGTCCAAACTGTACTCTCTTCGGCGGTTCGGTTTTGAGGCACGGATGGCGTATCTACTATTATATATACAGAATATCATTGATTTACACAAATACACAATGTCAATACATTTACAATTTAAGGGCAGCGCACATGATACATCTATCCGTGACGCGATTTTCAATCTGCAAAAATAAAACCCTTGCAATAATAATGAACGTACACGCAAGAGGAAAGGTTTGTATGTTTATGTTTGTAATTAAAAATGAAATTATAAAAACTACTTTGCCGATTTACAAAAATATAGGCTATATTCATGAACGTATAAAAAATACGGACAGACTCATTAATACATAAGATGTGTTGAATATAGGAATTTTTCATTTCAATGTCGCACTGCCCCCATCACCAAAAACAACACTCTTATAGACAAGTCTTTTATACCCGGTAATTTTATTAGCAAAAAGTTAGTAGGTAATTGTGTACTGACTACCGTATACGAATTTGGTCCTTCGAGCCGGATAAAACAAGACTCACTTATGGAAGAGATGCGAGCAGGGCAGCTTCCTGGCTTCCTTCATGGGCTCCCAGCATATGGCGCAGTTGTCCTGGTTCTTCTCCACCTCCTCTTTGCTCGCCATCGGATAACTGCAACATGGATACCCACATTTCTGAGTAAAGAGTCACGGGATTCACACTAGCTTTTATTCTAATTGGGACTATAACCTACCTCTCTATTAACAAGTTCTCGCGTGTTGGGCGCAGTGCGGCATTGATGGATAATAATAACTGTTTATCAGTTGTTGGTCTCCATCAATGCGGCTCTGTCATGGTCAGGCGTATCACTTACCATAAGGCGAGCGTCCTGACCATGATAGAGAATTAAAAAACCATAAGATTAAGTAACAAAATAAGATGTATATCATCATCATCATCATCAGCTCATTAAACGTCCCCACCGTGGGGCACGAACCTACCCGTATAGGGTGATTAGGCCTTAGTTGTCCACGCGGGCCCAGTGCGGGTTGGACGACTTCACACACAACCTTCGAATCTCTTCGCAGGCGTGCATGAAGGTTTCCTCACGATGTTTTCCTTCATCGTAAGAGCGTCGGATAACGTACATATATTTTAGAGAATTCGAAAACATTGTGCCACCGACGCTCTCTCAACCTCAACCGGTTATTATAAGCTTATTGACTGAATTTTGCAGACAATACGCAAATTCGCCGGTTGAGTTTGCCTGTATCATATACATCCCGTAGTTAGCTGTCTCACGTAACCGCGGGAAGGAAACTTATTCGCGTCGATAACTTGCATAACCAGACTCCGCTCGAGGATTTCGTTTTATATAATTAACATGTTTGAGCCTTTAATGCAGCGACACAACTTTCTCTGTCTCTTTAACACCCGCTTATTAAAAATATTAGCGGAACTATTCCATATTTTAAATAAATTTATTTTCTTTCACTAAGGTATTTTTATTTTAACTCTAAAATTAACTTAACAATTTATATAGATAATAGATAATTGGATTCTGTGGCCTAACATCCTCACGTAGGTACTGTGCTCACTTTCAGCTCAAGCATGATTTTTCACGTTGGTTGATATTTTTATTATAATATAGAAGTAATCGGAATTGATCCGTTTGCGAACCCGATTCTAAGTGACAAGAATGCCCATATCAGATGAAGTGTTATAGGAAACCAATAAAATTAGGTAGTAGGTAATTCAGTGGCTACACAGAGATTATGAGTAGGGTGAGTCAAAGTGAGTGACACTAATCGCAAAAACAATAAACAATTTTCATTTTTGTCAAATTGCGTGTTGTTGATGACACCATATCGCTTATGGTTTCAAATCTGTAGATGAAAATGGGCGAACAAAGTGTGTATCATTTAATATGTTGGCGATTTGCTGGGTTGTCTGGACGCACATGGTATGCACTGCTTATTTGCATAGAGTGCACGCCACTGTAGGTAACTATAATCGCTTTCATCCTTACCCTGCGTCCGGCAATTAGGAACTCACTTATTACATAAAATAGGTTCAACATTAAAATAATTTCAAAATAACATCACTACAAATTCCAAATATCTAGCGCAACCGCACCCACAGTAACACGTTTACAATCAGTTAATTATAAACACGGCAGTAAAAATAGACTTGGACCAGGATACATTTGCTTTTAAAGCTATAAATAAATATCGTGTTATTTTTATGTTCTCCGCTACGCTATTCGGTTATATACAGACATATATAATGAAAAAAATATCTTAATAGAATTTGACTACGCGCACACACTTAAATATAACTTTGGAAAACACTGCCTAATTATTTAAGACATTTTGCATATAAGGGTTAATATTTAAGGGTTAAATTAGCTCCTCGAAGCCAACGTTTTAACGTTTCCCCCGTAACACGGAATATTTTTTGATGTCATACAATTATGTGCCTACAATGTCCCTACCGGATTGGGCAAAACAGCGCAGTGACTTTCACTTCGCAGTCTCTACACGGGATTCGAACCCACTTCCCCCGAATCAGGCAGCGCGCAACTCATCGTTCAGACCACTAAGAAGTATTTAATGTACACAGGTACACAATTAATTGTCGCGCTAATTAGTTCATGGCCCAACAATATAATTACCATAATTGGAAGTCGATTAACGCGAGCGCGTGACGCACCCGACCGCAGTGGACTCTGTTTACTCTCATTGCATATAAACAATATTACCTGCTCATCTAATTACTGCCGCATTAGTACATTGTAACACTTTACGAAACCTGTAAATTATATTTACTATTGATTTGTAATTACCAAAACACTAAATTGCACACAAATTGGCGTAAACAAACCATTAGAGTTGGAAAAGTACTGTTAATTAAAAAACAATTTTTCTAAAACATGCATTTATGAGACTGGACTTTCTGCAATTGTTCATCTAAATAAGCGGCTATTGTGATGAAAATAGTTTTCCAACTTTTTGTAAAAAAAAAAATTTTGAAAATTACCAACCATTTATACGGTTTTTTTTTTTATGAAAACGGGAGGCAAACGAGCATGCGGCTGAGCGTCCTGACCGTCTTAAACACTTATATTATAACATTAAAAAAACACAAGTATAATATTTTAATAACAGAAAGGCTATTTCTCCGTACATGCGGTGGACTCTTAAATTTACCTCCTTAGGCCTAAATTGAATAAGAAATTATAATTTCATTGTTTTTATCGAAGTATCAACGGGACTCGTTTATTATCTTGATTAACCAATCAATTACCAATATCTACACACAAAATTATAGTTAATTGCTTTTGTTATATTCATAAATGGTATATGCGCGAGCGCGGTTTTTTTCCGAGCCATAATGACTTGGGCCGTACAATGATAGTTAACCTGCGATAACTACACACATTTATCATGTCATAATATAGAAAATATCATTTAAGAGGATTTTCATGACGTTCGTGTTTTTGTTTTGATAATATGTGGATCATTGCACAACAATTTAGAAAGTACTAGAATATCTCCTATATTATTATGTTCTCCTAGTACTTTTTACGACTAAGTACCGAGTCTATCACCTAGTAAACCTAGTAATGACAACCACATCTCCAGGACCACACCTACTTATAATTTTAAAGTTGAGACCTATATCAAGTTGTGAAGTCTTTACATATAATATTTTTTGAGGCGCTAAAATATCGTGCTCTCAATAAAAGGTATCAACGGAAAATCAGCGTCTCGGTATGTTCGTTTGGTGTATGATCCGTATATTAAATTACTATGTATTAAAAAACGATATTTCAATATTCCAAACAGAAATTGCAGTTATTAATACTATTGAATATTTATTTATTTATTAGACTCACCAACAATACATGCATACACATATTATAATATAAGAGTGTTACATTTCAAAATTCTGATACATGTATCTATTATAGGTAAGTTCAGCTTAATCAATATAATTATCATTACTTTTGTACTATAACTAGTTACAAGTTATTATAGTGAAATTCCAATTCAAAGTAAACAATTATGTAGCCTCTGACTTCATAAAGTGCATGATCTTCCCTTTAAATTTTAAAAATGAATCATGAAATATGTCCAGGTCCAGTATTTTGCTAAAGAGCAAGTTGTAATCATTTTGGATTCTACTCAAAGGAGACTGCAGACCAAGATTAGTTCTGAAAGCTGGTGCTGAAAATATGTATTTATTCTTGGAAGATTCAGAATTCAAAAGGCACTATATTAAAGTATAACAATATGATAGAGTATAAATAATTAATTCTCCTTAGTCATATTGGTAACCACAACTTTACATTAAATATGTATTTAACCAAAATCAATATTATCATAATTGTAACACCGTGCTTCGGTCCACTGAGCGACGGTGGCTCAATTTTGTGGACTGTTGCCTTCCAACCGGGAGGGAGCAGGCTCAAATCCCGCCACGTACCTACCAATGTGTTTTCAAATTTTCGCAATTATATATACGTTATACGACGTTCTTACGGTGAAGGAAAACATCGTGATGCAACCTGCGCTCGCCTGCGAAGAGATCCAAAGGTTGTGCGTAGTGTTGCCAGGTGTCCCGAAAAACGCGGGACGTCCCGATTTCCGAAATCGGTATATTTTTACGCTACATAACTTCTACTAATTACATCACTGTCAAATTCATCAACGTCACATCACATTTTTTATTGTTCCAAGTCCCAATCTTCAACCTCAAATAACGATTTTTGGCCTCGTGTCCCGATTTAAAACATATCGGACCTGGCTACACTAGTTGGACGTGAAGTCGTCCAATCTACTGGGACTGTGGACGATTACGCCCTATACACCGTATACGGGTAGACTAGTGGCCCATATATAATGAGCTGATGATGAATCCCTCGCTTACTTGGTGGTCATGTAGGCTCGAGCCCCTCAGTGTGGGGACGTATAATGAGCTGATGATGAATCCCTCGCTTACTTGGTGGTCATGTAGGTTCGAGCCCTTCAGTGTGGGGACGTATAATGTTGTGATGATGAGTCCCGTTGCTTACTTGGTGGTCATGTGGTGTGCGAGCGCGGTGTAGAGTCGGTGTCGGCGCAGGCGCGCCTGCAGCTCGTGCAGCAGCTGCCGCAGCTGCATCAGCAGCACCAGCGACGCCATCGACACCAGCATGTTGCTGTACACCACCATGTGCACCACGTGCGCCAGCTCCACCACCAGCGACACTGACTGCACACACACACACACACAACAACACATCAATACCCCAATATTATATTCACAGTCTATTCAGCCTACCGCAGTCCACTGCTGGACAAAGGTCTCCGTCATTTTGACGACCTATTTGGTGTTGCGGTTGAGACGTCGACTGCAACACCAAGGGTTCCGGGTTCGATCCCGGGCAGTACAAACATTTGTGTGCATAAACATGTCTGTTTGTAATGGTCTGGGTGTTTTCTATGTATTATATGTATGTATATAATAATGTTTATCCGTTGTTTATTACCCATAATACAGGCTTCACGCTTAGGGCTAGATGGCGCTGTGTGAATGTCAGTGGATATTTATTATTTTGCGCCTCACTGCAGAAAACAAGCCATGCCACACAGCATGGATTCGAGATCATTATTTTAGGAATAAGATTGAGGTTTCTATTGAAGAGTATATTTTTAACACAAGTGATAAAGATATACCAATTATGTAAAGATAATTACACTAAGCTCAGCCGGTCGACCCAGTAATGGACATTATCATATAAAATTACTCATACTATCAATTTAAACGCACCAAATGCACTCAATACATTGAATTATTTTAAATTGCCATTACCATAGGTCGAGACCACAGACATCCGAATATACAATTAGACTGGACAAGCCGCCAAGTTTATAGGCAGTCCCAGTGTCGCAATTTCTTTTCGGTTCTTACCTGTGAAAAGTTATTATATTTCTTGGTAAATTTACTGATTCATTGCGATGATGGCATGTTACAATTGCACAGGATGGCAATTTGGAAAAAAACGGTAATTTTTTCTAATATTCGTGCGTCTTGACTCGTCTCACAGAGCGTAAACTGGCAGCCAGTGTATGCTCGTTGAGCTTACATTTGTCGCACTTTAAACGCGGCTTGCCCCATCTCCTGTATTGGGAAATCTGTGGTCGAGACCGATCGAACAAAATTATTCAATTGCGTGCACATAGCGCGGGCTTGCATATCGTTGCATTAAATCAATAACAATTTACTGACGTCAATATAACAATTACTATTCATAAGTTATGCTAAGCCTGTCGTTAGGCCTGTACCCTACAGTGGGATTTTTTAGGCTGAATGACTGGACGTGAAACTTTATGTCACTAGTCATTTCCATTATAGATCATCATTTGGTTACTCCTGAGTGGTTGTATTTATAATTCGGCAAGAATGGAACAGTCCGTGTGACTGGAAATGTGTGAATGGAAGAGCGTCGGTGGCTCAATGGTGTGGACTGTCGCCTACCTACCGGGAGGGCTGAGGTTCAAATCCCGACACGTACCAATGTGTTTTCGAATTTTCGAAGATATATGTACGTTATCCGACGCTCTTACGGTGAAGGAAAACATCGTGAGGAAACCTTCATGCACGCCTGCGAAGAGATTCAAAGGTTGTGCGTGAAGTCGTCCAACCCGCACTGGGCCCGCGTGGTCGACTAAGGCCTAATCACCCTATACGGGTAGGCTCGTGCCCCTCGGTGGGGACGTTTAATGAGCTGATGATGATGATGATGGAACAGTCCGACCGGACTCGTAGCTCCTTCACGACATATTAGCCTGTAATAAGGGAACTTAACAACAGATAAACATTCCTGTATACTTTTGTTAAAAATACATAACATACATAGAAACAACAAACCAATAGAAACAGACATTTCAAACAGTCATGCAGACAAATGCTTTTATTGTTTGGATCAAACCCGGAACCTTTGGTATAATTGCCGACTGAACCATTGCATGCACTCGGCCATTATAAATGTTTAGCTAGACTTAATTATTCTAATTATCTAAAAGTAGCTAGTCAGCTTATGTTCTAATCCGGGATGATTACGCTGAGCTGATATATAAAGTGCAATGTTAGATACAAAGTACAGAGCAAGCAACTATCGATTGCAGCGAACCTTTCATCGTTGCGTCATTCGTTGATCGACATTGGAAAACAGCTGATAAGGTGTGGAAACGCTAACACCAGCGCGTTATAATGTAAACATATGAAATTTAAATTGCACATGCAGGTCTTGAATTTGCTTAGGTCTTCACCTAAATTAGCTTCAACAATAATAATCTTTACAATCATTATTATTATCTTTAAATTTTAGAAATGCTTGCTAACTTTAACAGTCTGAAAAAGTCCTCTGCTGGTCTAAAACCTATTGGACATAGGACTATAGTCTAGTGTGTTCAGCATTGATTTAGATTGTTGTGCCTCGGTTCGAATTCCGCGGGCCGCCCAAGCCTCTTTTTTACAGACATTACAGGCTGAACCACCTGATTGTCTGAAAAGAAAGATGATTCCTTGTTTCGGGGGGGGGGGGGGCATTAAAGCCATCAGACCGGCTACCATCTTAGGATATTAGTTGTTAAACCAATCCGTAATGGTCCCGTGGTGGGTAACCCAAGCCTCATACTGATTGGGAAGGCCCGTCCTTAGTCCGTAGTTTCCAGTTCTCCGGTCTTCTCATCCAGTATTGAGTCCTCGCCGTATGATGAAACTACCTAGTAGAAGATGGTACCTTGAATAAAAGTGTGGGTACTCACATCGAAGACGAGGTGTGTGTAGTAGGCGAGCGGGCCGGCGGCGTCGGCGGCGCGCGCCTGCAGCACGTACCGCGCCACCACGTGCAGCGCGCCCACGCCCACCAGCGCGCACTAACAACACACAAACGTTTATTCAAATTAATAAATATCCACTCACATTCACACAACAATACATACTTATATACATTTGTTCTGTGAATACATTTTAGATAAGAAAAAAAACTAATTACATGCACAATCTCATTCAAAAAGTGTCCGCGACAAAAGTGTGCCCCTCGCGGCAATTGGGGAAAATTTTCATAATGACGACGCTCGCTACATATCATAGTAAAATTTTAGTACTTATGCTCGTGCTTTTGATTTTGTACCCTTTTAATGATGTCTTAAAGTCAAAATTTTAATGAATTATATTATATTTTTGTGGGGGGAAGCTTATTCTTCCCCCTGGAAATGGATTGTCTTGGCCGATATGGAAGTCTTTAAATAGGCTCCGAAATCAGGTCGGAGTAAGGACAATTTGGCCAAATGGCGCTTTTGTGGAGCGGCCTATTTTGCTGCCTATATTCGCCAACCGAGGCAAATCGAGCCATAATAGCAAATCTATTGTCAGACATCTCCTGGAGACGCCGTAACGGAACCACTCCAGTTTCCTGATCCAGTTTTCAAATAGTCAGTCCATCGGGTCGGAACATGTTTTATAAACACTCAACCAAAAAATTTATTTATTTAACAATTTATGCACACATAGAAAAGACAAAACACAATAAACATGGAAAAGTACGTACAAAGGCACAGCTTATTTCACAATGAAATTTATTCCAGCTGGCCAAAACAAAAGGAAACAAAGTAAGAAAAGTAGGCAAGTGTGTACTAATAAATAAAAATACACATATATGAAATATATATATGATGATGGATAAATACATAACTTATAAAAAAATATATATAAGCACCCTAAATTATTTATTTATTTTTTAGTAGGTAATGTTTGATTGAAATTGAAATTAATGTAAATTGAATGTATGTTTTGAAAGAGGACTATTCGAGTATTTGAGTAATTTGTTGACACAGAAGCGAATAGAATCTCAGTTATTCGTGTTCCTTTACAGCCTGACTATTGTAAGAAAAAAATTTTACACAAGACATGACTGTGTCGTAATAATTTATTCACATTGACGACTTTGTAGAGAAAGTGAATATTTTGCAATTCTGTTTTGTGTAAGTAGAGAAATTACTATTTATTTACTAACAAGGTTTTTTTATATCAACTCCGATATATTACTCCTTTTATATCAAACCGATATATTACTCCCTTTTATATCAAACTCGATATTTAACTCCCTTTTATCTATTTGTCTAATTGCTAATCCAATAATTGCAAGATACATAGTGCGTAGAATATTATATGCGGGGCTATAGGTATTAATGATGATGATGATAATAACAATAATAATTAATAATTAATATTCCCAACATATGTTAGGCTCCAGCCTCCCCGCAACGCCCTTAACCGAGGTTCGAGTCCGTTCGGGGACGCTTAGGCTCGTTGTAGAATATTAAGGCTGAGAGCCATCTGCGCTCGCTTGCCGGTGAAGCTGTAACGGCCATCTGCTGCCAACAGCAGTAGTCAGTTCGAAACAAAAATCCACTGACATTCAACAGTGCCATCTAGCCCTAAGTTAGGCGTGAAGCCTGTATTATGGCACCAAACAACGGATAAACATATTTACATACATACTCGTACATTTTTTTGTAAATACATACATTATATACATAGTAAACACCAGACCATTACAAACAGTTCATGTTCATGTTTTTACTGCCCGGGGATCGAACCCGGAACCCTTGGGTTTGCAGTCGACATCTCAACCGCACACAAATGGTTGTCTAGGTACGAGATGATGACTGTCTAAGTCTTAAAAGTAATGTCACATATTAGAAAACATCATTATAAAACTTAAGATCACTATTTAAGTTTATGATTGTACTCGTATATTATGTCGCATTTTATAACAGCATAAACCACATTTCCTATAATACTGTTGAGTTGTTCTTGGGTGGTTTCTTCTCAACAGGCCAAAACGGCCGAAGCGCTTTTTTCCAAGTATTAAAATTTATTATTGTGCTTTGCTTTGGTATTTGAAATGTATTTTTTGTATTCCTTTTGACGTTTGTAATTGCTTTTCGTGAGCCTAATCTGAATAATCAGAATTTTGACGTTGACTTTAAATGCATATTCAAAAACATGACCGAATACCTGATAATGTACACTACCAGTATAAACATCAAACAGTGTCCGAGCGCCAAATAAAGTAACGTTGTTTTCGACGGTACAAATATTATTTTTGTTTTTATTTGCAATACGGATATCCTTGGCATGCGGCGGTTCGTTACCGCTTTCTCTGAAAGCGCACGTATATTCTCGAAACAATAATATTGGATGAAAGCCTTCGGGCTGACTTTGAGCGGCATGGAGCGCTCGAGTGCAATTTAAAAGCTAAATCCGGTTACGCGGGATCGCTTCAATTACCACATTCCAGTATAGATGTGGGGAATATGTTTCTATGACTTATTGGCGGAGATTGATACTGTTCCTACATGAAGTAATACTATTGCACCAGCCTGGCAACTTCAAGGATTTAATATTCCTTAAAAATAAAACTAATTTATGTGTTAACATAACTGTTTATAATACACATCTATGATAACTAAGAAAATTACAATAATATAATTAAAAAGAAATGGAAAGTGTACCTTAGTACCTGGATTACCATAGAATTATAAATGCCCAATGACCCCACGTATTCTTTAAACGAATTATTTAATCCTTTGATTATATGATCTCTGAAGAAATCTATACATCAACAACCTCATAAAGATATGAATAACATGGCAATAATTTAGACTTTAAAACATAAAAAGTTTAAAGTTGGCTTTACAATAAATTTGCATTCACGTGAATAAGATCAAGATAAATAAATGGTAAGAACAAAGTATGTAAATAAAAGTCACCAGTAGCCGTTTGTTGTCACGTGAATATCTCTTGCTGATCACTATTATCTCACTTCTTTCTAATGCTATCTAAACTGTTATGAAAACGGCGGGCGCGTGTCCCGGTGACGTCACTGTTACAACAAGCGAAAACTCGCGACGTCGCGTTCGGCAAAAAAGGTGAAATTTTCACAACGGGCAGATAGGTCGCCTTGGTTAGGTAGACAGGGTGTTTGGCACATGAATCGATTTTTTTTTGCTAAATTCCAATGGCTATTATTTTCTTTTGCAATTAATTTGGAAGTTGCCACTTATTTATAAATTAACACAGTTTTCAGAGTTTGAATGTTGTCAAGTTTTTTCCCGAATGAATCACATCTTGCGGTATTGCAACAAAAATTAAAAAGTTATGACGATTTAAGGCATGAATTTGGGTATTTAAAGACAATAAATAATTAATATCTCAACTACCGTGAAACTTAAATATTGCGTTTACCGGGAAAAAGTGGTGAAATGATTTCCACGCGGGCCGATCCCTAGCAGTTGACATAAATGTAAGACATAATGACAACTTTGTAAAAGATACGCCATCCGTGCCTCAAAAACGAACCGCCGAAGAGAGTACAGTTTGTACTCTTTTGTTTAGGTAGATGTGTTCGAAATTCGAAATATGTGTATGTGTGCTGTCACTGCATTCGGAACACTTTTTTCAAAGTCAAAGTCAAAAACATTTATTTCAAATTAGGCTTACAAAAAGCACTTATGAACGTCAAAAAATATACAAAAATATAATAAAAAACGATTAAAATACTAAACTAAAAATATGAGTTTTGATGCTTTGAAAAAAAAGCGCTTCAGTGGTTTGGCCTGTTGAGAAAGAAGCACTCAAGAAAACTCAACAGTGTAGCCTTTTTTAAAAACATTTTTATTTTCCTTAATGTAACAATATATCATAAACACTGAAATAGCTGAGCAGTTTAAGACCACGGATTTTTATCACATAAATATTCGTCAATAGTGTAGTACCCTTTTTTAGAAAGGTGGTTTTTTATTCTAGCTTTAAACATGTGTAAAGGTAACTCGACAATATTTTGCGGTACCTTATTGAAAAACTTTATACATCTTCCTATAAAAGATTTCCCTACTTTATGTAGTCTCAAGTCTGGAACAGCAAGTTTGTTTCTATTCCTAGTATTAAAATTGTGTGAGTCACAATTTTTTTTAAAGGTATGATAGTATTTACGGACGTAAATTAAATTTTCATAAATATATTGTGATGCTATAGTCATTATATTTATTTCTTTAAAAAGTTCCTTAAGAGAGTCACGGGGTCTAAGGTTGTAGATAAAACGAATAGCTCTTTTTTGTAGTACAAATATTATATTAATGTCGGCAGCTGAGCCCCACAACAGTAGACCATACGACATGACACTATGAAAATAACTAAAATAAACCAATCTTGCTGTTTCTACATCTGTCAAGAGCCTTATCTTTCTAACAGCATAAGCTGCCGAGCTAAGTCTACCAGCCAGTGATTCAATGTGAGGCCCCCATTGTAACTTTGAATCTAAAGTAATAATATTTCGATTGTTTTGTGAGCATATCACGAATCTATACTTTTTTACATCATTGAACCCAATTCGAAAAGAGTAACTACACGAATGTCTTGCAGGATTCTTCTCGATAAAAATCGTCGGAAAGGTAATTTATTAAAAACTTATTTTTTGACGATTCAAAAGTATCTCTAATAGTTTTATCTGAATAAAGCATTTTTGAATTCGAGATTTATCTCAAATCTCTCTATTTGGCCGATCAAGGAACGATCATACACAATAAAGTTGTTTTAAAACAACGTGCGATAACTGATACATTACATATTATGTTTATAACAACACAAATACGTGTATGAAAATAAACATCGCTCTTATCATATACATTCTTATCTATTGACGTTTCCATTCAACATATTAACGGCATATTAGTGTAACAAACCTCATGTAGACAGACACATTTTTTTTTAATCATCTATAGGCAGACATTTGACCGCCATCTCACCTGATGGTAAGTGATGATGCGGCCGAGGATGGATCATGCCTGCTTATAAACCTCCTATTCACTCTTGCCTTGAAGACGGGCAGGTTGTAATGATCGGGGTAAAGAAAAGAACAAAATGAACGGAAACGCGGTAACAATAAACATGTTTTATACCAATATTGAACAAAAGAGGAATAAAGAAATGTTTATTTATGTTTTAATATTATCAATAAGTTAATTCATCAGTCATTGTTATATCTTTGCGAATTTGTTCTATCTATCTATGTAATCTCAAGTTCTTAACCCCAAATCCTTAATGTTAATTAAATGTTATCTTCAAATAGCTAATATAGGTGGAAATATCATGATTCAAATCAACATTGTTTTTCAACAGTCTGCATTAACAATAAATAACATAATAATAACATGTCAGCATTAACGTATAAAAAAATACGGACAAATGAGTGACAAAATTCGGTACTTATTCGGTAAAAGAAAAATTTGATTACATATTTCTAGTTAAAACATAATAATTATATTACCACAAAATCAGAAAAATAAAACATTTGTTAAAATGACAGAGTCATTTCGGAGACACACAGCCATTATGTAATTATGAGGAATTATCAAAGAAGGATTGAGCGTCGGTGGCTCAATGGTGTGGACTGTCGCCTTCCTACCGGGAGGGCTGAGGTTCAAATCCCGACACGTACCAATGTGTTTTCGAATTTTCGAAAATACGGTGAAGGAAAACATCGTGAGGAAACGTTCATGCACGCCTGCGAAGAGATTCGAAGGTTGTGTGTAAAGTCGTCTAATCCGCACTGGGCCCGCGTGGACGACTAAGGCCTAATCACCCTATACTACACGTGTCCCTCGGTGGGGACGTTTAATGAGCTGATGATGATCAAAGAAGGAATTTGAAACTAGAAATCTATGATGTATCTAACGAAGCTTAGTTGGAAATATCACATGCTAAACAAAAGCAAGGTAAGCATTAGCACAATGGTAAAAAACCCGTTTTTACCTACAGTGTGCAACTGGATGTACCTATATACAACTGTTACTTGAAATCCCGTATTCCCTTTCTAAAGGGCCGGCTACGCAATTCTATCATCGGCCTATAACGTCCCCCTGCTGGGCATAGGTCTTCCCACATTCGGAAAATTCTGGCTGTAACCCACCAGGGCGCGGGTTGATAAGTGTTAACACAACATCCTCATAATAGCCGGGACTACCTATTGCAAATTAACATGGACAGCGGTGTCATTTAGCATCAGGTGACCGCCTGCTTTGCCCTCTTTGGCAAAAACAATTGGAATTTCTACGAAAAAGCAATCATTGTTTGTTACGAATATCGAGCAACATTTTTATTAAAGTGACACCAATGTCATTGACCGCTCTGGTTGAGGTACGCTGATGTCACCTTAATATAATATTTTAATATCGATAAAATTGTCTGTAGAGATATAATCATGAAAGTCAATGTGTGAGTGACCTAAAATCATTATGTCGAGTACTGGTTATTTTTCTAACTTAGTTGCTTTTGTTGGCTACAGCTTTATGACATCACCGGGCAAGAATGTTTCTGAATACACGTGAAGCCCCGGCTAATATCTTATGATTTTTTTTATGTAATAAGTGAACAGGACGGTCAGGACGCTCACCTGATGGTAAGTGATACGCCTAACCATGACAGAGAACCATTGAAGGAGACCAACAACTGATGGACAGTTTGTATCCGCCATCAACGCCGCACTGCGCCCGACACCCGAGACGACAGATGTTAGGTCTCTTATACCTGATAATATCACTAGCTACTGAAAATAATTATAATTTACCGTATCTATATAAATCTCGTATTTCTAAATTAACAAGTTAGATGGTGGCTAGCAGATGAAAAATTGTTTAAGATTTCTCTCATCAGCCTGTAAAGTCCTACTGCAGATCACAGGCCTCCACGCACAGCAGAGCTATTGTTAGATTAATGCAGATGGATGGTTGGTTATTAACTACCATTCTAAGGTAGTAGCCGGGACCGAGGGCTTCACGTGCCCTCTGAAACATTTCTCTCAACAGTACAATAAATTTTGCCTAAATTCACCTTATATTCTACCGAACTATGGGAACATATCAAGTTAACAACAACAAGCACTGATTTTAATACTCAAAGTGACATTCGATCGATTAGCTGTTATGTACCTTAGATGTATATAATAATAAACACAAAAATAACTCATTTTATTTGTTTATTTCTCATTTTATAATTAAGGCGGTGACTCCTACATAAACATTTATTGTTTTGTTTGTTGTTTTATTCATGTACTAAATGCGTGAGACACCTAAATTATGGCACCATTATTGCGTCCGTTTTCTGTTTATCAGGTTGCATATTTCGTCGTATAAGTTGTTATAGGTGACACCCGGCTTATGTTGTCCAAGCGTGACGCTCGATAACAAGCACCAAGAAGTAATGTCGTCTGGGTAATCCAAAATATTTAATACTCTGTATAACTTTGTATCTTTTGAAATTTATTCTTAATGTTGATATTATCGTTTAAAAAAAACAATATTAACGGATTTATAACCTTCTTGCATTCTATTTTTATTTTATTACTAGCTTCTGTCCGCGGCTTCGTTTGCGTTAAATTCGGGATAACACGATTTCCCATTTCTGGTTACAATAACCGAATACTATTATACGTTGCTGTATAATATTATTTATACGTCTTTCCATCGATTTTTACCTTGAAATCTGCTTAAATATTACTTGGCTAATAATAGCCCCTTCGCTTTGAGGGCTGATTTCCGAAAAAAATGCATGATTTTTTGTAAGTGACAAAAAGTCGGCATACCATTTATAGGTTTTTACCTTTAAATTGTGGATATCTCTATACAAACTTCCACATTTTAGGGAAGTGGGGGTTTAGAATCAGACAAAGAGCAGCCCATGTCACTCGCCATCCCTTTATCTATCTCCATGTAAAATCACGTCTATTCGTTTTCTCATTTTGCTTTGAAAGACGGACAAACAGTATTAGTATGGATTTTCCTTTCTTCTGAGTGTTTATATACAGGAAATTAATTCGTGTACATTATTATATGGATAATCGCTACACCTTGTTAACTCTTATGCCAAACGTCAACAATGACTTTACAACCTAATAATTATTTTATTACTGACCATATTAACACATATGATGACAACAAATATTTGTAAACTGGTTACGATGGATCACCTACTAGTTCACCAGCAACCGGTTGCTCGAAAGGATTTATTTTGACGACGTCCACCCAGTAGGTGTGACTAAGAACCGGTATAATAAGCAATCATTAGTTAATTATAACTATACTCATACATAGGTCCGGACTCAAAAACTATAGTGACAGCCCATATCCGTGATACCAGCATGTGCCTTATTTTAGGCTTAGAACCATCTGCGCTTGCCATATTTTGTCCGCTGAAGCTGTAAAGGCCATCCATGGCCAACAACTAAAAATCCATCCGAAAAAGAAGTGCCGAATAGCCGCCTTAAGATCAATTAAAAAAGTTGAGTGAAATTACCGAGTATAAGAGACCTAACATGTTGTCTCGGGTGACGGGCCCAGTACGGCGTTGATGGAGGATAATAACTGTCTATCAGTTGTTAGTCTCCTTCAATGCCGCTCTGTCATGGTCTGGCGTATCACTTACCATCAGGTGAGCGTCCAGACCGTCCTGTACACTTATAACACAAAAAAAAATGATTTTCTATAGCGTCTGGATTCCGGCTTTCAATAGGTTAAATCCTCACGCATGTGGCAAGGGCACGCCGGGCATGATAGTAAGAGACCTCTTCAAACAATGGTCTGAACTAACTGACTACAAATACATACGATTCTCAATGATCAACCAAAGGTTCATCAAACTTTAAATTTTAATATATTAACAAGGTAATAAACACAACATTTAACAATAACAACATTCGTATTTTAAACGTTTCGCGATATTTCTGCGATACTTGTTTACGTTACAAATATTATTTAAATCGTCAATTAACATATTCATACAAATCCTAAACAGTTGTTCCTTATGGTTAGTTATCGAACGACATCACATTTTTTGTTTTTAAATGTTTACAGACTGGTCTGATTTTAAATGATGCTAATTTTTTACGCGAAAATTCTACATAGGTGTTTATGTATCTACCTATACAGTTATTATAGTAACCTACTCTGTTTAGGGAAATCATTTTTTTTAATGATTCTAAACCAATTTTACGTCTTGGCAAGCGTAGCGTAAGATGCCCTCTAGCCCCATGGACAGATGACTTGCAAAAAGTCGCTAGTAAAGGTTGGATGGTAAGCTCTCCTTACCTCACCCAGCATTCACTACACACACGCCACACCTTTCCACAGTTTATCAAGACAGTGTATTGGTAAATGTCGGGAACCTAAGCAGCTATGACGGTGTATGGTGTAGTGTTATCTTATCAGTTATATGACGTGGTACCTCAAGCCATGAAGGCGAAAGTGTAGTGTCGTCAGTGCCGTACCTCAGCAGCCATGAAGGCGAAGGTGTCCCGTCCGGCGGGGTGTAGTGTCGTCAGTGCCGTACCTCAGCAGCCATGAAGGCGAAGGTGTCCCGTCCGGCGGGGTGTAGTGTCGTCAGTGCCGTACCTCAGCAGCCATGAAGGCGAAGGTGTCCCGTCCGGCGGGTGTAGTGTCGTCAGTGCCGTACCTCAGCAGCCATGAAGGCGAAGGTGTCCCGTCCGGCGGGGTGTAGTGTCGTCAGTGCCGTACCTCAGCAGCCATGAAGGCGAAGGTGTCCCGTCCGGCGGGGTGTAGTGTCGTCAGTGCCGTACCTCAGCAGCCATGAAGGCGAAGGTGTCCCGTCCGGCGGGGTGTAGTGTCGTCAGTGCCGTACCTCAGCAGCCATGAAGGCGAAGGTGTCCCGTCCGGCGGGGTGTAGTGTCGTCAGTGCCGTACCTCAGCAGCCATGAAGGCGAAGGTGTCCCGTCCGGCGGGTGTAGTGTCGTCAGTGCCGTACCTCAGCAGCCATGAAGGCGAAGGTGTCCCGTCCGGCGGGGTGTAGTGTCGTCAGTGCCGTACCTCAGCAGCCATGAAGGCGAAGGTGTCCCGTCCGGCGGGGTGTAGTGTCGTCAGTGCCGTACCTCAGCAGCCATGAAGGCGAAGGTGTCCCGTCCGGCGGGTGTAGTGTCGTCAGTGCCGTACCTCAGCAGCATGAAGGCGAAGGTGTCCCGTCCGGCGGGTGTAGTGTCGAGTGCCGTACCTCAGCAGCCATGAAGGCGAAGGTGTCCCGTCCGGCGGGGTGTAGTGTCGTCAGTGCCGTACCTCAGCAGCCATGAAGGCGAAGGTGTCCCGTCCGGCGGGCAGCCCCCAGACTACCGCGGCCGCCAGCAGGCCGGCGCACGCCGCGTGGATCCCGCCCAGCAGCGCCAACAGCCGCGCGTGCGCCCACACACACGTGTTCGGCGACGACGATAACTGCCACACACACACACACACACATTATATTAGTAAATAAATAAATCCACAGACATTCACACAGCGCCATCTAGCATGAGCCTGTAATATGCATACTTATACAACGTTTATACGTTGTTACTAACAAACGTACTTAAAGAAAAAGAATGAAAAAATCTATTCATTGAAACAGACTTCTTATTAAGATAGAAATAAGCTTACAAGTGTAAAAAATATCCATACTAACTTATTTTTTTTTGTAAATACATACATATATCATACATAGAAACACCCAGACCAATACACAGACATGTTGCACACAATGCATACATGTTTATATTGCCCGGTGATCGAACCCGAACCCTTGGTGTAGTAGCCGACGTCTCAACATTACACCAAATGGGTCGTCAAAGTATTTATTACTAATTTATTTTATATACTTCATCATCATCAGCTCAATATGTCCCACCGAGGAGCACGAGTCTACCCGTATAGGGTGTATGTCGTCCTCGTGGGCCCAGTGCGGTTTGGCTACATCACGCACAACCTTTGAATCTCTTCATAGGCGTGCGCAGGTTTTCCCCACGATGTTTTTTTACCGTAAGACATCGATAACGTACATAACTTAATACCGAAAGTAGAAAATACATTGGTAAAATTAAATTTTAGAATCCCCAAGATACATACATGGTTTTCCTAGTTTGCGCGCCACTGGCTAATAAACGCATCTTCTGTGTTTCTGTTATTCCTTTGTATATTTTTTTTATTATTTATGTATGTTGGATTTTAATTTTTTATAATGTTTCTTTATCTCGTACTGCTATGTTTACTCGTGTAGAAATTATTCAATATCGAGAAAAGGAAAAAAAACATGTTATCTTATTCGTAATAAATCGGACCGTTTCACTGCAAAAGCGCTATCTAGTCATGTGTGTTTGCTCTGCATTGTTAATGGCATTTCTGTTAGAATAACATCGGAGGTATTGTTTCCGCAGCGTCATTAGCAAGGCAAATCATCCATCCATTGACACGTCATGCGAAAAAAACCGGCGCGACACACATGTTATACACACGTATTTGGCTTGTACATTATTTAAATAAATAAATATCTACAGTTCATACAGCGTCATCTAGCCCCAAAGCATTAACCTGTAATATGGATCCTAAACACGGATAAACATACTTATATCTAAGACTAATACAGACATGTTCATGCACACAAATGTTTGTACTGCTCGTGAATCGAACCCGGACCTTGGTGTTATAGCCGACTCTCACCATTACACACAGATGGATCGTCATGTGGTCGGTACTGACTAACTTGGACACTGCATGCAGTCTATTCAGAGTTTTCCAAACCCCCCAAGTAGCCTTGACCAAGAGGAGTGTCTGGAGAGTCTTGAATAATCATTCCACTACATCAGTCTCGTCTTGACGCCTCAGCTGGATTTAATTGCGGCTGTTCGAGAAGTAATTGCGACTCTTGAGACGCGGGGGATGCCAATTGTAACTATTAATTGGGATAATCGAA